>JAOWBN010229273.1:0-12691 GCA_028565015.1 Pinguicula moranensis
TGCCCATGATGATTAACACCAACAAATGGTGCAAAAGGCATATCGTACGAGTTAACTAAGTAAGTGGTGTCAAAAGTTATAACATCTGCAAATTCTTTGCACGCAGCTATGCTGCTCGCATCAGCACAAAAAATACTCCTCAACCGATTTTGATCATCAACCTCATATGTATGAAAGAATCCGGGGTTGTCTACATGCATTTTTCTGAAGTAATCTAGCATGGCTTGAGCATCACCTTGCTGCAATTCTGTTCTCCTAACTCTAGCCAAATGATTCCTTGCATCTCGTTCTATCCAAGTTAGTTTCTCAAATCCCCCTGCCGAGATTGTACAAGCAGTGACAGTCTTTGAAGTTTTAATTCCTGCTGCGTGATTTAACTCAAATGCCATTTGCATATTTACCAGGATATATCGATTGCACTTGAGGAATAATGCTTTTTCCACATCCAAATTATAGTTATGCTCAAGCACAACCTTGTTCAACACCTATTGATTGTCAGCATGTGAAGATGCAGAAATTGATGCTGGACAGTTTGCTTCGCGACGGAGGAGCCGATCTGTAATTCGCACTTGAGCAGTAGGAATTTTGGGCGGGAAAAAAAAAATTTAGGGTGACCTGGTAGCTGACGTGGCAGAATTTTTTTCCTTTATTGTGTTTCTTGCGGAGAGGCTCTTGCGCTATATCACTGCCGGCATGCACCAGCTAGCTAGCTACCTTCTTAAAGCTCCATAGTTTCTAGTCACCTAGCAAGAAAATGCAAAATACTCCCCATTAGCATTAGCGTCTCTTACAGATGGTAAAGGAAGGACCGTGCAGAACTGTACCGGAAAATGGTCTGAGCCAGGGCGGAGTGGAGCCATTAATATAAAATCAGGAAGCCAAAATTTTTTTGTAGATGAACAAATTTTGAGGAAATAAAAAAAAAATTGCAAATAAAACTATATATATATATATATTTTTATTTTTTTAAAAATTCAACATATAATTTTTTTTTGAAAAATGTTAGGGGACCATGGCCGCCACATACAGCTGTATATTTTAGATCACCAGCCAATATCATTTTTATTTACAAATTTCACAGTTGAATAAAGTTAAAAATGCTATCTTCCTACTATACTACGATTTCACGGGAAATTCTCGTTCTTCTTCTTTTTTCTGTATCCATATTTTTTCTCTCCAATGTACTGTACATTTTCTCCTCCCTCCTTCGCCATATGCGACCAAGATGGTCAATCCAAGAATAATTATTCTAGAAACAGAGCTCAAAGGAGATAACAAACACACTCCCAGAGGCCTGCAATAGGAACAATAGGGTGATAGCTGTACAGGAATAGATCTGATACATCCACAAAAGAATGAGTTTTTATTCTCGCTTTGGCAGTTTATTGGCCAGTATTTCTGCTCCCCGGTATATTTCAAGTGTATCTGAATGGTTAAGATCGAGACAGAGAGCTGCCTCACAGTCTCGAAGGGTGGCAGGGTAATCACCCATGGAGTCATGGAATGCTGCACGAAGATGAAGTAGCTGCAGGTCTCGCTTGAAAGATATGGCTTTTGTGAGCTCCGATATTGCATCAACTTCCTTATGGTCATCCATCAAAACTGAAAGGCATCAGAATTTCATGCTTAGCTACAATAGCAAACATTTTCAAAGAGGAGATGTATAACTTTGCGTCCAGTAAAAAAAGTTCATTGCATTATCAGGGATGTGGGTGATAGACGATCTTGACTGCAGTCAGGAAACAATTCCAATTCTGCAATTTCATGCTCAGGTCACCCTCCAAAGTCGCAAGGCACTCGGATTCCAATATATATGTGATTACGTTCTAAGACTTAGAACAAGAACAATCCAACTATGCATTATAAATTTTATGACCTTTGCCTTCTTGATTACTAGTTTTTTTTTTCATTTAACTCCATTATAATAATCTATTCCTTAAACAGAAAATGTGGATGAGAAAACTTACCAGCTGCACGATATCGATACCGATACGGATATGTTCTTAGAGGGTCAAGAAGGGTAGCCATGCAAAGTTCGCTTTTGGCCATTTCACGGTCACAGTATTCTGAACGCTTCTCATAAGCTGAAGCATTAGCGAGCCTTCTCAATCAACTTTGTCATCTCGTCATATGCACCTTTCCGTAGATTCTTGAGATGGAATACACGAGCCAGACCCTGATGAGCTCTTGTATGCTTAATGTTTAGTGCGTTCATGTAGCAGTCAACAGCATGGTCTAGTTTATCCAGATCAACATATATACTGGCCAGATTACTCAAAGTCTGCATAAGAAAACTAATCAACAGTAGTTTTGGATAGAAGTAGGTAGTAATATCCTTAGAAGACAGCTCGCACTGGTCCTTTCCTAAGGCCGTCGGATAGACACCTGAGAGCTTCCTCGAGAAGCTGTATAACATAGAATGAAGACTCATGATCTGTAGCCGTTTCTGACAGAACATATGCTTTGAGGAAAAAGGCTTCAAATGACCTCTGGACTGAGATGGATTCCTCAACTTTCGCTATTGCTTGTTCGCGATAGCCTGTATCATATAAGATCCAACCTTCGTAGACAAGTTTTTCATGCCCAGAGGCTGCATGATTTCGAGCCATTCTCAAATTTCTCATAGCAGCCTTGTGACAGTTTAATCTGTTACACCATACAAGTTACTCTTTAATGACACTCAAAATCAAATACTACAAAGAGAGATTTGAGTGTCTAAATAAATGTATAGCAAAAACTTACATAGAAACCCGAGTCAGAGGAATCCTGGTAACATCTTCGAGTTGGTTTGCATTCCAAAAACACAAACAATTTCACAGATCTAGACTAGGATTGAGAGTCGATCATGTCAAAGGGAGAGAACACTTACCGTAGGAGAAACAGTTATTGCCAAAATCTTAAAAGGCTCTTTCAGGATCATTAGCCAGCATGTGATGTACAACAGCTAGGGAGCCAATGTCATCTACAGAGGACCACCTATCATACAATTAATCCAACAATCAGCTTGACTACACTGTTGCACATGATGACTTAAGCGCTCCACCAAATGGTCAGCATGCAACTTCCCGTGAAACATCATATATTGAGGATCCAAAGTCAGCAGTGCATGGACATCAGTTAGAGCTCCTGGGAAATTAGGAACCAAGCACACATCTCAAGGCAGTCCGGGGACACCTTGAAGCCGATTATCTTGTTAACCTCAGATATGGCAGCATTCGGCTTATCATCTTCCATCAATGATATAGCTCTATACTTGTAAGGATAAGATAGAGTTGGGTCCAATTCATTAGTTGTATTCAGGTCCATCATTTTTTTCTTTTCCGCTATTATACAAAGATCTTTCTTGGTACATCCACCCACAGGGTGCACAGTTTGAAATTAGGGAATTCATTAATCTGTATACCTTGTACTTGTGACCACGCTTGTCTATCGCTCTTGCTACACCAACTAAGGATTAAATATGGCCAGCTTGAAAAGCTGCTTCAAACCATGCTTGAGCATCTTTATATTCATTCCTGCCAAGCATCACACATCCTAATTGATGGAATGCTAATTGCTTCTGCCAATCCTCGGAAGCACATTCTCCCATCCTTTCCAGCAGCATTACTGTTGTATTTGATTTCATATCTTCCTCCATCGGGATTCGGCTAAAAAAACTATAAAGCAGAAAAGAAGCATGACCAGCCAATCCTAATCTGTCCCTGCCTTCTGAATTGCAGAAGATTTTCATTACGTTTGGGTTATGCATTGAACTTGGCAGTTCCCTCAGAAATACCTGCAAGCAAGCTGAGACCAAAAGACATGCAGTCTCCTCCAACCCATATCCAATGAGCAACAGAGCAGTATCCATGTTGTCAACAAGAGATGATAGATATGTATCACAAGCAGATTTCATTTCATCACAGCAGAATCTATTAGCCAAAGTCAAGAGCTCCAGCACAACATTTGGATCAAACGAATCCACACTCTTTATCCTGCTGAAAACTTCAGCAGCTCCCATTGCCTTCGCAGAGATATCATTCTGGGAGAAATATATTCGCTCCTTCCGAAATTCCATGAAGCAACCATACAACAACGATTTGAATGCTTTAGATAGTGAAGCATCAAGCAATCTTATATCCATTGCATCCGACCTCATCTTCCCCAATGCAGAACCACATATCATAATCAGCATTATCGTGACTAATTGAAGTTGAGCATTCTTCACTTTCTAGGTTGGAATCCGAGCCCCCATCTTCTGCCGATCCTCTAGAGCATGAGCATAAATCATTAGCAAACTCAGGATTATAACCCGGAACTAGTGAACTTTTTGGGCATTCCATATTCCACCCACTACAATCCATAGGAGAAACACCATGCAGTTCGTCCTCCCTCCTCTCAAACCTCAGCCAAACTGAAAGTACAACCTTAGAATGCACATCTACCACGTGTTTCCGAGCAGAACGAAGACATCTCCTAAACAATTTTGGGTCAGGAAAACCCTTGAAGATTGCGCACTGCTCTATATACAATCCTGATCTTTCCAATTCGTGGCAACTCTCATATCTCCTATATACATCAGTTAGAATGCCAACAAAATCAACAAATTTGAGACATGGATCAATCTGGGGCTCAATAAGGTCTGTTTTGGGAAGACCATAAATCGCTAGAGCTTCTGCCTGATCATTCGGATTCATGTTATTAATCTGAGAAAAAACTACGGTGACGCCGATGAGATTTTGACCTAATTGAATTAACCCTTAGATGATCTTGCAAATGTTGCAAGAATTTCTCTCCCGCACCACCACCACCGGCTCCTGCAGTTCCATCGGCGGTCGGATTCAGAGCACAAGCTTGCGTTCCTTTACACCCATCTATCATCTTCAAACTTCACATTGTATTGAATATATGCTGTGGCATCTTTCCTCACAGCTCAAAACCGTCCTTCAAAATAATAAACAAATCAATAAAAAAATTGTAGATGTTAAAGGGATTCAGTGAATGATAATGTGTACTGCAGGAAACTTGTTCCTTCTTTAGGCAGCCTGCACATTTCGCCCCCGACACACGTGATGCACGAATGTGCGTTTGAGGCCCAGATAATACTGTGAATGGTGATTGTAAAGAAAGTAAGTTCTATTGTCTATATAATATGGATCTCAAAATTCTTTTAAAAAGGAAAAGAGGTAACAGGAAACTCCATAGATAGTAGGAGAAAAGTTCATAAATATTTTTAACCAACGAAAAAATTCATCCAGAAAGAGACTGTAACGAGCTGAAAATTTCTCGATACAAGTTCTTCTCAGGAGCAGATTAGTGCGGCCGAAGAGAATGAAAATGGCTTGAGAAGAAAGACACAGAATGAGAGATGAGAGAGATTTTAGATTCGGAGTAATTCTCAAAATGTTCATAACCGTATTTAGCAGAATTAAATACTGGTGTAGAAGTTGCTCGAGAATCACACAAGCTTACTTCCTACTTACAAAACAACAGACTTTAGCAGCCAGCACTTCTTCCTCTTGTAATCACATCTGATCATCCTTCTCTCTGTTCTTCATTCTGCCTGCTTTCTCAGCCTCTTGCTATGTCTGCCTTTTTTGATCCAATCCTTCAGAGTATACGGTTTTCCTGGAGATGGCGCCATTACATCTTCCCCTCCTTTTTAGAGTCTTGTCCTCCAGGATGGGAAAATGTTTAATTATAATATCATCACTCTCTCAAGTAGCCTGCTTGCTGGTTGATCCACTCCACTGCACAAGCCATTGCTCAATAGGTTCTTATTCCATGTTTTGGTTCTCCTGTCTAAAATCTGTTCAGGGAATATAACAAAACTCCCATCAGGCTTCATCACAGGCGGATCTCCTGATAACATCTCACGGCGCTTAAGTTTCTCTTTAAGCAATTATACATGAAAAACTGGATGTATCTTAGCAGCCTCCGGAAGATCTAGTTTATAGGATGCTGAACCAATATTTTCTATTACAGTGTAAGGACCATAATATCTTGGAGACAACTTCATATTGCGTCTGAACTGAAGTGGATTCTGGCGGTATGGATGCAGCTTTAAATAAACCTGATCTCCCACCTCATAATGGCGTTCAGAACACTGCTTATCGGCATTAGTCTTCATTCTGTCACTGGCCATCTTCAAATTCTCTATTAGAAAGTCCTTGTATCTCCTCCTTTTACTAGAGAAATTCCTTCACTTTAGCCCTTATAGCATTAGTAGACAAGGGCAGTGGGATATGGCGCACATCATATCCATAGAGGGCCTTGAAGGGAGTCATTCTGGAACTCAAGTGATGCATTGTCTAGTACCAAAACTCTGACAAGGGAAGCCTCTTACACCAGGAGTGTGGTTTCTGCGAGCACATACACCTTAGGTAGGTCTCTAAACACGTGTTAACACGCTCCCTAAGCTGAACTTAAGGCTAGTTTCACTCCTGCCAAGGACATCAACTCCTTCCACAACTGACTGGTGAAAACCTTATCACGATCTGAAATAATTTCCTGAGGAAACCCATGCAGCTTATAAACATGATTAAGGACACACACGAGCTACAGATTCAGCAGTATAAGGATGAGACATCGCCACAAAGTGACTGTACTTGTTGAATCTGTCCACCACTACAAAAATAATTTGTTTCCTTCGGATGAGGGTAATCACTCAATGAAATCCATACTGATACTGCTCCAAGGAGAGGTTGGAATGGGGAGTGGCTGCAATAACACTGCATGTGAGGAGGTATTAATTTTACTCCCTGCACAGATCTCACATCCTTTTATCCATTCTTCAACATCCTGTCTCAAGCCTGACCAACGGAAGTACATTCTGGTCTTGTTCAGTGTGGCATGTATACTTGAATGCCCTCCTACAGGAGAGTCGTGCATCGTGGTGATAATGTTATTCCTTAATCCAGTACCCCTTCTAACACATATCTGTCCCTTGCGCCTAAAAAGTCCCCCCTGCAGAGCATATTGTGGAAACTGCCTGAAGATACAGCTTTGGCTTATAGAATGAAGGAAAATTGAGGGTCACCTGCATAGCTTTAATTCACTTCATTTATCCCATCAGCCTTACCTTCAAATATGTTGTAACAGGTGGAGTTCATTCCAGGTCCGAACCTGGAGAGTGCATCAGCAGCTTTGTTCTCCACTCCATTCTTGTACTGCACCACATAAACATATCCAAGCAACTTTGAGGTCAGTTTTTGTTGAGTCATGGTGTGCAATCTTTGTTCTAAAAGATGCTTCAATGCTTGTTGATCAGTCTTGATTATAAAAGGATTGCCCAACAAATATCCACACCACTGTTTTACAGTTAGAACAACGGCCAACAGTTTCTTCTCAGAAGTAGAGAGCCCTTGCTGCTTGATTCCCAATGATTTGCTGAAATAAGCTATGGGCCTGCTAGTCTGAGTAAGCACAGCCCCACAACCTTGATCACTGGCGTCTGTCTCTATTATGAACTGCATTTCAAAGTAAGGGAGGCATAAAACTGGGGCTGTGCACATGGCTAGTTTCAAAGTTTCAAAAGCTCTGCCAGCATCCTCATCCTAGTTAAAAAGAGTCCTTTTTCAGCAACCTGGTGAGTGGTTTACTCATGGAGCCATAATCCTTGATAAATTTTCTGTAATATCCAGTTAATCCCAAGAAACTCCTTAGAGACTTCAAGGTTTTAGGCTACGACCAGCCCTTCATGGCTTCAATTTTTCCGGATCAGTAGAGACACCCAAATCAGATATGACGCCCTAGGTACTCAATGGATCTCTGATCAAATAAGCACTTTGTTTCCTTAGCAAACAAATGATTTTTTTCTCATTTATGATAGGACAGCTTCAAGGTGTTTGAGTTGATCTGAACAGCTACGACTGTACACTAGTATGTCATCAAAGAAGACTAAGGCAAACATGTGGATGAAAGCTGAAAATACCTGGTTCATCAGGCATGGGAGGTGGCAGGGACATTACAGAGCCCAAATGGCATCACCACAAATTCAAACTGACCTTGGTGAGTCACAAAACTGTTGAGGTACATGTCCTTTTCTGCCATCCTAATCTGAAAGTACCCTGCCCTTAGATCTAGTTTGCTAAACCAGACAACTCCATGCAATTCATCCATCAACTCATCAATCACAGGTATAGGGAATTTACTCTTGACAGTTAGGTTATTCAAGTAGCGATAATCTACACACATCCTTCACCCTCCGTCCTTCTTCTTCACTAACAACAGTGGGGAAGCAAAGGGGTTGTGGCTCCTCTTAATCAGCCCTGATTCCAATAGCTCTCCAACTATCCTCTCAACCTCGGTCTTCTGGTAATGTGGGGTTCTATATGGCACTTGTTTTCTTGGAGTTGCACCCGCTATCAAGGTTATATTGTGCTCAACACCTCTCATTGGTGGTAGGCTCCTTGGTTCTTTGAAAATGTCAGAGTAAGACTGGAGCAAGACTCTTAATTCTTCAGCTTCCTTGACATTACATTGGGAGTCCTTTGTTTGGGTCAGTTTCATTTTTCCTTCTGCATCTTGTCTGAAGGTTGAAGTGCTCCAGCTATGAGTCTCTAGATTGAAGAACTCTGCTCTCAGACTTAGGCCCTCTGATCCATCAGCTTCAGGTACACCCTCCCTACATTAGCAGCTACTCCACTATTGATTAACTTGGACATTTTCTCTGCGGATATCGCCTTCAGTTCTTGTCTGCCATAGTAAGCCTGAATATTGATAGGATTTCCATCCTTAATAATGATGACTACCATATTTCTACAGTCATATATCACTGACCCGTGTAGCTTCAACCAATCTCCCCCTAAAATCAGATCATAGTTGTGCAAAGGAAAGGTCCTAGGGAAACACTTGAACTCCTCCCCTTGCATAGTCCATGTAAATTCCTTACATCTCACCTCACTACTCTTCCTAACACCATCAGCCACCTCAACCATCATTGGCTTGGCATATTCTCCTTCATACACTTCATCATGTCAGCAAATCTTTCATCCACAAAGCAATGAGAGCTTTCACTGTCAAACAACACCTGCAGTGGTTCTCCTTTGTACCATCCTTGGACGCAGTAAGTGTTAAGGTTGTTGTGTAACATATAGCATTAAGGGATAGGCTCCCCTCATCTACTGTCTCCAATACCTGTTCTTCAGTGGTGCTATAATCCTCTTCAACACTCAGGTTGGGTTTCATATCAGTTTCATACTCTCCTTGTATGGCAAATAATTTAGTGGCACACCTATGTCCTGGTACAAAAGGTGCTCCACATTTAAAACACAGTTTCTTCTCAATCCCCTCCTTCATTTCAGCATCACTTATGAATTTTCTCTTCTCAGTAGGATTCACTTGTATGGTTCAGATAGGATTCTGTGTCACCGTGCGGTTAACATTTATGTGGCTCAATTTCTGGACTGTACCTGTGACTATCTTGTCCACCAGATAACATACTGTTCGTTCCTGTCTTTTAGCATATGCAATAGCTTGCAACAGGGTATTAGGATTGTCAACTCTAATCGCAAATCTCAACTCAAACTGCAGACTTCCAATGAACTTCTCTTTGTAAAGCGTTTCTCCAAATTCAAGGTAGGCTATCATTATAGATGTAACCAACGCATCAAATCTACGAAGTAAGTCCTGCAACAGCTTATTGCTACCCTGCTTCATACACATAAAATCCTCAAGTAGCAGGATCTTCAGTATCAAAATGGATGAGTGCAGCTGCAACAAATTTGTCCCAATTAGTAGGTTTTGGATACTTCAGATTTCTACCAAGTGTCGGCATCACCCTCAAAGTTCATCTTGGCAAACTCCACCCTCTAATATTCTTGAATACCCATATAAATGGCAAAGAAATCATTGCTATGTTCTAACCATGATCTTGGATTTGTGCCATTGAACCTAGGAAAATCAGTGTAGGGCATCTTTGCCTTCCTACCACGCCCCATGTCATCATAACCATATTCATCCACACCAATACCACAATTTCGAGGGAAAGGGGTGTGTTCAGCTTCATTAACCGGGGAGCGATAAATTCTAGACACACCAGCAGACTTATCAGGAGCTTCCCCTAGGATAGATTTATCTGTGTTCTATTTATGGAAAATCTCTATCATGGATCTCACCTACTTCTCCATCCTCTGCTGGAATAAAACCATCAATTGTTCATATCTAACTATCTGCGACTTAAACCAGGCGGTATTCTCTTGGATCTCATCAGAAATTTTATCCAAACGCAACTTCATCAGTCCTACCTCACCTTCTAACATTTCAATACGGTCATGGATAATCTACCCTGTATCTAGATCTGCTTGAGGAACAAATCCCAGAGGTTTCCTGCCAGTGACTAATTCGTGCATCATTTGAGTCATTTCTTCTTCAGTTTCCATTTGTGTGGATTTCATCATTGTGTCTACCATAATTTGAGGCTTACGATTCTTGTTTCTACCTATATTGACATGTTAAATTGGAAAAGGAGCAACCCCGCTCTGATACCAATTGTAACGAGCTGGAAATTTCTCGTTACAAGTTCCTCTGAGGAGCATATTAGTACTGCCGAAGAGAATGAAAATGGCTTGAGAAGAAAGACAGAGAAGGAGAAATGAGAGAAAGATTTTAGATTAAGAGTAATTCTCAAAATGTTCATAACCGTATTTAGCAGTATTCCCAATGATTAAATATCGGTGTAGAAGTTGCTCGAGAATTAAACATGCTTACTTCCTACTTACAAAACAACATGACTTTAACATACTAATAAAAGCATAATAAATAAACAGCATGTCTTCTCCTCTTGTAATCACATCTGATCATCCTACTCTCTGTTCTTCGTTTTGCCTGCTTTCTTAGCCTCCTGCTGCGTCTGCCTTTGCTGATCGAATCCTTCAGAGGATATGGTTTTCCTAGAGGTGGCGCCATTACAGAGACATCTTGTGCCATAGCCGTAAACTGTTTCCAATTTTTTGGACGAAAAGAAAGAGATACAGACAGTTGTGAGTTTTTAGCAAAGGATCTATTTCAATAACCAAGACAAAGAATGGAAGTACACATGCTCTTGCAGCCAAATTTTTGCATGAAGAAGAAAATGAAATGGTTTTGTGATTTGTTTTTAAAATATTTACCTTAGAACTTGTAATTCTCTTCACCGCAATCTTTTTGGAGAAAGACAATCTTGATTTTTCTCTTTGGTTTCAGAATCTGATAAAACAATATCATAAGCGCTTATCTGAAATGTTGATCCAAGCATCAGACTATCATAAGAGGAAGAGTGAGACAGAGAGAGCAGTCTTCAAGTATTTGCAGAGAACAATTCATGCGAAACAAAGACAACTCCAAGCTTCAATCGGGTTTTAAGGGTCGACCCTGATCTTTCTCAACCACATGCTGATCTTAAAGCTGCATAAATCTTACTAAAATCCGATTTATCGACGACAAAACTGAATAAGAGTCAAATATGATTTGACAACTACGGACCTCCAAATTCAAAATATCCTCCTCTGAATTCTAATTGAATCACATGAATCTTCCACAATTCTGTGAACACAATCAAGCTTCAATATCTTCTAAAAACCATGTCTGGAATTCAAAATCATCATCTTGATGCTATGCATGTGCAACATCCAAGACGATGAATAGCTTAAATCTTAAAAGTAAGAACCGTCAACAAATTGAGGTTTTAGATCCTCTGATAAAAACTATGGATAGAGGATTTAGATAGCATACGGGACCAAAAAAAGAACGGATAATTTTGATATTTCACCAATGAAGGAATGACGTGGCAACGTTAACATACAGTTATCACCTACTACGAAACAAAATCTGAAATTTTCTAAGGTGGAGAGTGTGGGTGGGAGGGGTAATTTTGGTATTTCAACAATGAAGGAATGATGTGGCAACATTAACATAAAGTTATCACCTACTATGAAACAACATCTGAAATTTCCTAATTATCCCAAACACCGTAAAAATGTATGTACCAAAATTAATTTTCAGATTTTACTCGCTGCTGTTGCTTTGTGATTATCACTTGGCTTTATGGTATGCTCTAGCCTTTTTTGGTATGCCTTGACCAATGCTTCTCTATTGTCCTAAAGTCACAAATATTACTTTGTATTTGCTTTCTTTTATGCATTTGCCATTTTGATGGCCCGAAATAGCCCTAATATTAGCTTTATTATTGATCGCAGGGGATTCATTCTCGATTCTTGATTCTCATTTTTACTTCTGCCTGACAGTTATTTATAATTTTATATCATGGCACAACAAACTGCGTTTGGAGGTCCTAGTAAACAGATAGTTTCAACCTCTACTTCTTCTTTGCAGTCTACCTCATTTTTTTTTATTCAAGTTTTTTGTGCATTTTGCAACAGTTGGAGTTGGAGCCTTTCCTATGTAGTATATCTGTTTCTATTTTTTAATTTTAATTCCGTCTCATTTTTGTGTAATCTTGTGTTTCTTCCGCTAATTATCTAAGTACAACAAATTACTTGACTCCGCTCCAGTTGGAGACATTGCTAACTGAAGGGAATACCTCAAAATACCTTATGGTGAGTTCTTTGTAATTTAGGTTGAAAATAGCTCTTTGTATAGGTTGTGACTTTTCATAGTTCTTGTTGGAATTTTTTCAGTGAAAAAAAGGCCAAGTGAAGAGCAAGAGCCTATTATTAGATGGAAGGTGACAGTCCTGCGCAACAACTTCAATTGCCTCCTAAATCTAAATCAG
>JAOWBN010229284.1:0-12690 GCA_028565015.1 Pinguicula moranensis
TTCATAAGGTGATGTTTTGTACCTTCAACACAACCAGTGTAAGATATACCCATTTCTAGTCCTTGTTTCATGATGAAGTCGGCCTCTTTTTCTTGCGTTGTTCTATTTGGTGAGTTACCCGTTGAGAGTAGATTCCTCCATTCTTGTAATATTTCTTGGTTTTGTTCTCTCTCTCTGTCAGTGTCATCTTTTGTTTGACTTCGAGTTTTAGGTCCTGTACATTTTTGAGAGCTAATTTTCTTTTTTTTCCTTTCGGTCTGCCTACAGATTTTGGTACCACATTATGTAACGGAGGGAAATCTACTTCTAAATCTGGAGGTCGGGTCTCAGCTTCCAAATGTGTTTGTTTTAGATCTGGGGAGGAATGTCGACCTATTATACTGCCATGTATTGTGTCTTGCTCGTTGGATGTACTTTTGAGCTCATCTTCTATCACTTTTGGAAGGTCAGGGTGATTCATGAGCTGCAAGTCAGGTATTTTATTGGTTGCTTCTTCTGTGTGACTGTGGTAGATCCTTTTTCCAATATTCCAATTTCCTTATCTAGCCCTGCATCTTTCCCATGAATGCCTAGCCCCTTTAGTGACTGAGTTTCTTCCTCCCTTGGTTCTACATATTGTTCATTGCGTGTAGGTGTTCTTTGTTCAGCTGGTGCTCCCATTACCTCTGTACCTAAATCCATTGCCTTAAAACTGAGGGGATCTATGTCTGAGTTGGATTCCCCTAGTCCTTGTATCCCTACTGTTTGAGAGTGATTCTCGAAATATTGGTCTCTGGGTCTCTACTGTTGTGTCCATGGTCTGCTGAACAAGATATAATTGTTCCATGTCCTTCAATCCATTCTCTTCACTGTTGCCCTCTTCCATATCTGTTTCTTCTACTACTTCTTTCTCTTCTACCTTTTCAATACCTGTAACTTCCAGTTCAACAGTATACTTTCCTTGCGGGCCAATAACAGATCGGCAAAATTCCTTATTCCACTATCTTTAGAGGCAGTCCCTGACATCCCTGATTCATCAAATAACTCTTCATCTAAAGAAGATTCCGAATTAACTGTGATATCCACTTCCCAAGGTTGGTATTGCATAGTAGTTTCACGTATTAAAATCTGATATGTTTTTCCTTGTATTGTTATCATCATGTGCTGGTCTAACAATGCTACTATTGGAATCCAAATCTGTAGGGTTGCCTTTTCTAGATCCTTTTTTTGCGCGGTGATTTCCTCAGTTTTGATAAACTTCCCTACCTTGTTTCCAATAGCTGTAAAATTTTCTTTGTGCCACGCATTCAATGGTAGACCCAAGATCTGGATCCTACAAAGCCTGTTGAGTTGTTTCAAATCTGCTGACCATGGTTTGATCTCTTCTAGCCACTCTGCCAACCAAACCATATCATGTTTGATCAGATTGCATAGGTCAACTATTTCTTCTTCCCACAAAAAAACAGACCTTCCCCCATCGGGCTTACTTTAACATTCAACTATCCGGCTTCTTTTAGTGCTTGCTGCACTTCTTGAATATCAGATGCCTCTTTTAGTTTGCCAACATAACTACTAGTAAGCCAAGGTTCCACAATTGCATTAGACAGCTCTATGCCTTGGCTAGTAAGCACTTGGGCCTGATCTTCCTCCATATGCTTTGGTTTAGAACTCTCCCCCTGTAATAGTTTCTTTACCCATATACCAGCAGGGAGTGGCTTTAAATACTGTTTACTGACCACTGGTACCACCTATAGAGATTTGTTTTTTGCCGTGACAGCTTTAGTAACATGGTGGCTCTGAGTCTTGTGAAATCTAGCTAGATTCCCCTTCAAGCGAAAGGACCCAAGCCAAATATTATTCAGTTTCAATAGTAAAAGGCCTATGTCTTCCTCTGACCCTGCATAAAATTCTACAAACGTAAATGGCCATCCATTGTTGTTCAATTTCCTTGCTTTTGTGACTTTAACTAGTGCTCCTTGCCTCTTTAAAGCACCATACAACCTTTTTGTATCACATTCAAAGGGAAAGTTAGTTAAATAGAAACTAAAAACTTCCCCTTGTTCGTTTAGAATCGATGCTGTTGATGCTGTTGGGGGCAGTATGGGACCGAGTCTCTCGTGCACTGGTGGTCTCTGTGTCAGAGCATCCTTGTACGAGCCTTGATGTGTAAATTGCTTAATGGAGTAAAATGGTGCCTTGCTGTCTCGAATCTCCGCCCCTCTCATTAGTCTGAGTTGTCGAGAGGGTATGTTCCATTGAGCCATGACTAGGTGTGCGGGGACGTGGCCGTGTTCTTATCTGATTGTATGTGCCGGTGTGCGTGCACTTGCTGGAAACGGTTTCTCCCCAGGCTGCGTGAGGCAACCTAGGTGTGGGAGGGGACTTCCCGAGTGAACCTCTCCTCTGACTACACATCGCCGACGGCGGCCCTAGCTGTGAATTTGTGTGATAATCTGTACGTAAGGGTTGTGGCGTTACTGCTCATGCGAATCGCATGTTTCTACCCAACATGACTAAGGTTTCTTATCCTTTTGGAAAGTTGGTTAAGAAAATGCTTCTTACGACCGGCAACTGTCCATAATCTGGCTGTCTGGGTGAGTTTACTCTGGGACCCAATCTGTTGAAAATATGCATCATTCTAAGAAGGGAAAGAAGCGAACTGCCTTCTATACATTTGAGATTTGACTACCGGAGCTTTACCGGCTTTAATCGCAGCCCTCTTCATCATCTTGAGCTGGCGAGGAGGAATAGTCCAGGTGGACATCGCCGATAGCAGAGAAGATTACAATAACTGAAAAATAACCGATGATTGATGCTCTCCAGGCGCAAGAGGCAACCCCGAGGAGAGGAGATGTGAATGGGTAGTGGATTCAATCAGTGAGCGACTGGACAGGCGACGGAAACACCGCGAGAAGTAGCGGGAAAACACGTTGGCCGGAAAATCGCCATGTACGGAGAGAAAAGAGCTACAGTAACATGGATTCAAATCTCTTAATTTATATATTAATTTTATTTAAATTATGTTTTTTTTTGGAAAGCCAATTTTTTTATATACATAAGTGTATTTACAGATATATACAGTGCATCTGTGACCTGCTATCATAAACAAATTCGCAGTGTATAGTACATAATTTTGGGGCGAACTCCTTATCAGAACATGCTGTCTATAAGGCTAGCCTCTTGTAATATCCACTGGAATGATACTCCATTTGCGTCACACTTCATCAATGTTCTTCGTGTGATCATGTTGCTGCCATGCTCTTATCAGATGAAAAACTTTGCATGCAATTCGAAACTTTGCATTAGAAATAGAGTTGACAGGCCTTGGCTTAGACTTTGAGTTGAGGATGTCAATTTAGACTCATGGTGAAAAAAGGGTGGTTTGAACTTCCTGGTGGATGCTGTCGGATGCACCAAACCTGTACCAAGTTAAAGAGGAGTCAGTTGTTCATATCAATAAAGAGCATTTCTTCTTCCATGTTTTTTGAAAATCCAAGCTGCCATCCTGCGGGTGAGAGATGATCCATTCTGGAATTGTGTTGAAGTCCGGCTGCTCCCTGTACCACATTGAAACTAAAGAATAGTCATATGACACATCATTAGATTCAGAGTGAGAAACTAATCTGTACCACTTTCTAGTGATTTCGGTCTGATGCTCAACCTTGTTGGATTCCACCTATATTTGTTTATGCCACATCAAGTTGTCATCCTGCGGGTGAGCACCAGTACCAACATGCAATTACACAATACATGATGTGAGTATGTGCCTGTATGTGATAAGAGTTGAGTGTGTGCCGCAGCAAGTTGTTAAAGCCACTATTGCATCGTAAAATTCAAACAGGCTTGTGGATGTATTTTCCAGTCGTCAAGACTATATGGAAACATGTTTGCAGATATTATGGACTTTATCCATAACCATGATTGAAGTTGAGTATTGTGTAGCAGTAGTTGCATGTGAGGAGTGATGCACATAAAATGTGCTCTGTTTCGAGCTTTCCAAGTCACCCATGCCATATACATCCATATAGAGATCCAGGATGGCAGGTGACTGCCCTGCGGTGCCAATGTCACAAACTCCTGAATGTTAGGTACTGAGTCAGCTGATGCAAGATTAAGCCAGCTTGTAACACTAACCCATAGTCCGCGTGTGACTAATTAGTCTAAGAAGAGATGAGTTGTAGTCTCTTTTTCCACATTACATTGAGGGCAAGGGATACCTTGTATAATTCCTCTTCTCTGCAGTACGTCCTTAGTAGGTATAGCATCTTGGATCATATTCCAAGCGAAAATGCACACTTTCCTTGGTGCGAAATTATTCCAGATATGTTTGGTAAGATCCTGGTGAATGGCCGAGAAGTTATGCTGAGAAACAGAGAGTTTTTTTTATAAGCCAAATTTCATATATAAAAAGAGTATTTACAAGGAAAGGAATAGAACAAAAGGTAGAAGTACAATCCCCAGACTAGAGATCCTGCGGACAGTGGATGTGTAGGGATTAAATCAGTGGTTGGAACCCAGCTCATGTACTGTTTAACCTGCCTTTCCATCATATCCTCTAGTGTAGATAAAGGTGATCAAATATATGGCTCCCCTAACATCATGAATGCACAAGCATCTCTGCATTCAGTTCATCGCCATCATCAGATCTTCACCAAACAGATTATCATGACTATCAACTTATCGATATCCTTTTTATAGGCATATCGGTACATAGCTTCTTCCTGTTTAATGAGCTATCCCTATAATTTCTAGAGGATATAGCCAGTCGAACAAAGTTAGAACAGTTCACTTGCAGAGAGACAAACCAACCTCTTACTCCTACACCCCCACGCATTCTTTTTGTCTTACTAGGCAGGGATTATGTGAGCTTTTGCATGGAAATCCTTGGACGGCCTCTGAATATAAATCAGAAATGTACTGTCTTTTCTTGAAGATCCTTGAAAGTGGCTTCGGTCATCACACTTGGATGTGGGCAATTGATACATTTTCCTACTCCATTTAGTATTTTGAAGCTGGAGGTAGGCTTTTAGCCACTTCATTGTTTCCAGTCATGACCAAATTCTGGATATTATCGAAATAAGCACTCTCCCCTTGGATCAATGAAGTCTTTGAGGAAGTAGCCTTCTCTGGTTCCCTCCAGGATCTCCAGGGAGTATCTCATATACCGCCCCTTGATTTAGTGTGTTAGCCGCAAATCATGGAATTGAGAAAACATCTTGAAATTGACTTCGTAGTTGCACTCAGGCTCCTTATGTAATTACCTTGAAGATCATCGTCTGCATGATGGTAGCACCTATTACTACATCTATTCTTCACGTATTGTTGATATTTCGCGCAATATCCTGACTTTTGGGTCTTCTTGGTAGAAACTGTGATGATCACCCCCGATATGATTGTTACAGAGCCATCGTATGTAGCTCTAGTTTGAGTGACCACTGGAGTCAGCAGCTGAACATGCGGTGATCTGGGATCACAGCCATTCAACCTCTTTAATACCTACCCTGTACCACATTGAAAAATCAAGCAGTAATGATGCACCAGTCAAACAAATAAGGCAGCCTTTGAGTGTATTACTACTACTCTTTGGCAGTCACCATTGGTTCATCAGTTGGATGTGCCATGATAAGAGATCATTTACAGTCACACCTCTTCAGTACCTGCCCTGTACCACAATGAAGTTCCAAGCAGTAAGATTGCACCAGAAGATTTATGCAAGGAAAGTTGCATAATATAAAGAAAACAATTTTGATTCCTTTATATGCAAGATTAATTTTGAAGTATCATGTATGCCTGAGGTTGTATCAACCAATCTGAAAAACTGTAGGGGAACAGTTTGGATTGTTTCCTTGCTTTTATCCATAACCAAGACTGCATTTGGATTCCATGTAGCGGCATATGCAGATGAGGAGTTTCTGCAGAAAAATGAGCTTTATTTCTTGCTCTCCACAATATCCATACACGGCCAACAAGATGGAGTTCCATGCTGGCACATTAATACTCGAAGGAGCTAAATGGGAGTACATCAGTAGGGATGATATAGTGGATCCACCAGTAACAACATCTATGCTTAACCAGTCAGTTATGCTTTTCCAAATATGCACTGATAGGGAACACTCAAAAAATAGATGAGTTGAGGTTTCATCTTGTGAATTGCATAAGGGGCATGGGATTTGCTGATCTGTTTGAATTATTCCTCTCATCTGCAATGAGGACTTAGTAGGGACGGCATTTTGAATCAAGAGCGAGGCAAATATACAAACTTTTTTTGGTGCTAGACTATGCCAAATGAGGTTGGTAAGTGCAGTATGTGAATTAGGATAAACCTGTTGATAATCCGCTGAGATCAGTTTGTATGCCTCTTTAACAGTATATTTCCCATCATTGGTGCATCTAAAAGAATATTTATCTGTTAAAAGGAGCTGACGTGAAATACTATGTAAGCTATCTTGGAGAATATTGAGGTCAGAGGTTTATGCATCAAGAAGTTGTCTCCTCCACCTCCAGTTCCAAGACCAAACTCCATTAATCCAATGTCCAGCATCAGCAACACAGATATCTTTAAAGATTTCATTCCTATACAAACGAGGGAATCTGATTGCCAGAGTATTAACATTGTTCTGCAGCAGCCAGTTATCCTGCCAAAAACGGATGTGCTCCCCATTGCCTAGGTGCAATTGTATATTGTCTTTGAACCATATGCAATTCAATACTTCCTGTAAATTAGAGCACCACTCAGACTGATATCTCCTACCTCTCGGCCTTCCTACAACAGGATTGTAAGCTGATGGATGCAAGGCTCTCTGTCCAGCAATGACAATGGGGGAATTACCTCCATATTTAGAGTTTAGGATAGTTGTAGCTATAGAGGGTTCATTATTCAATAACTGAAATCCCCATTTAACCATCATGGCAGAGTTGAAAGAGTGTAGGCAACGAGCTCCCAGCCCACCATTAGCCACATTTGTGCATACTTTTTTCCATGATGTAAGGCATAGTTTTCTCTTCTCTCTTGAGCTGCCTCAAAAGAATCCTCTATGTATTGATGTCAGCCGCTTAATGACGCTCTTTGGAGCCTTGAAACAGGTGAAGAAGTGGGATGGTAGGGCTGCTAAGGCTGAATTCAGGAGAACAAATTTACCTCCAGAGGACAATTGTTTGTGCTCCCAAGAAGATAAGGTGTTACTGAATTTATTTAAAACAGGCTTCCATCTAGTAGCCTTCTTTATCCGAGCCCCTACAGGTAAACCCAAGTATTTGAAAGGATCGAAGATGGTTGGCAATTAAGATAAGCAGCTATTTCACTCAACATATCAGCATGCACATTCACCCCTATGAGTTTGCTCTTTGCAAAATTAATTTTCAGTCCTGAAATCAATTCGAAATTCAGCAAAATAGCCTTGAAAGCCTGCACTGATTTCCAATATACCTGACCAAAGATTAAGGTATCGTCCGCAAATTGCAAATGAGACACAAGCTCCTGTTTTCTGCCTATCTTCAGACCTGAGAAAAGCTGAAGTTCAGTGGCCTTATTAATCATAGCAGATAATCCTTCAGCAGTGAGCAGGAAGAGGAAAGGAGATAAAGGATCTCCTTGTCTGATGCCACAAGATGGGTAGAACTCCTTAGTCGGACTACCATTAATTAAAATTGATGTTGAGGCAGATTCAAGAAGGCCCTTCAACCACCACTGCCAACAGGGAGGAAACTCCATTTTTGCAATGATCTGAAGCAAGTATTTCCAGTTTATTGTATCGAATGCCTTCTCAAAATAACCCTTCAAGATGAGGGCATTCTTTTTTTGCTACTACCACACTGTCAAGAAGCCTTCTTCCTTTGATAAAAGCCGACTGAGTAGAGCTGATCAGTGGACCAATTACCTGACTGATTCTATTTGCCAAGGTTTTAGAAATAATTTTTGGCATGGAGCCAAGAAGTGTAATAGGCCTAAAGTCCTTGACAAACAGAGGGGTAGATGTCTTGGATAATAGAGCAATATGTGAGGCGTTGCTGCCTTTGCATAATCTGCCAAATCTGTAGAATTCATTCATGAGCAGCATTATATCTGGCATCAGTGTGGGAAGAAAATGCTTTATGAAGTTAAAATTAAGGCCATCAGGCCCTGGAATCTTCTGTCCGTGGAAATCTGATAGGACTTCAGTTTCTGTAAATGGTTGGAGAAGATAGCTTTTGCCTGGCTGATCAAGAACTTTTAGCTGCAATGAGAATGTTGGTCTGACCTGAAGTTTTTCTGTGAATCTTTCTCTTAAATGATGCAGAAAACATTCCTTGATCTGAATTGGGTCCTCTAGCCACACTGAACCGTCCCATATTCCATTAATTTTGTTCAGATCTCTAGATTTCCTAAGACTGTTACGGAAAAAAGCTGAATTCATATCCCCCATTTTCAGCCATTGAATATGGGACTTCTGATAAGCAGAGCTGTTCAGATTTTTTTGTACAATATGAAGCTGAGTCTGCAGATCTGCTTGGTGAAGCTGATCCAAGTGAGTTAGATTATCGTCCTCAGCTGCTAACTCTATCTCTTTGATCCTTTGCATAATAGATTTCCTCTGTTCAGACAAATCCTGTGGAGTAGTGATGTTCCACAATTTAATTCTTTCTCGGAGGGTCTTGATCTTCCACATTATCTGATAGCTCATGTATCCTATCACTGGAGTATTGCGCCAGACATGTGCAACCATATCCGTGTATCCTTTATCAAGCAACCAGTTATCCAAAACCTTTAACGGTTTTGGCCCACAATTCTGTTGTTTATATGACAGACTAACATGGCAATGATCAGAACCTGTTTTGTCTAGGCCTGTTTGTGTCCAGCCTTCTCCAACAGCTAGCCACGTTCTGCTTACAAGAAACCTGTCAAGTCGGCTCATGGCTCTTAAGGATTTCAGGTGCCATGTGAACTTTCTACGTACCATATTCAAATTCTGCAGTCCCAGATTAGTTATGAAGGCATTAAACAGAGACACTTCATGTGTATAAGTATGGGCAGCCACTCCTTTTCTTTCCTTCAAGTCCAGCACCGCATTGAAATCCCCCATTACACAACATCTATCCTGCATAAGAGGGAGTAATACATCTGTTAACTGGCTCCACTGTGCTTGCTTTTTATCCAGATCACACGGCCCGTAGACATTAATCATATGAGAGATGGCAGCTTCTCCATGCCAGTGTCCCGTGACCCCAAGGAATTCATCCCCATCAAACAGAGATGATCTGACAAATCTATGCTTATTCCATATACAAAGCAGGCCCCCTGAGGATCCATTTGACCCCGAGTAGGCCCAATCAAACTCTGTGTCATTCCATAAATAAGAACACAGATTTTTTTGAATTGTGTTGAGTTTTGTTTCTTGGAGACTAAGGAAGTCTATCTTCTCCTTCAAAATTAGCTGATTAACCTGTTGTCTCCTCTCATGTCCCCCTAATCCCCAAACATTAAGAGTGACAATTTTCTTGAGTACCCATTGCAGTCTGTCCCTTTAGAGGATGTTGCTGACACAACAGCTTTATGATTGTTTCTAACCATGTTTTCTAAGAGTCTGCGTAATTCCCCATGTTGAAATCCATAAGCCACACCCATTTGAGCACCCATTGCCATAATGGAGTTTATATGTGAGTTAGATAGTGGATCAGGTAGATTTCTTACTGGTAATGGCAAAGTTGTAGGAGGCAGAGGAGGACTAACTGAAGATTGGTCTGCTAGATATGCAAGCCATTCGTCCAGTGTGGCTAACGTTTTAGCCATAGATGGATCTTCCTCCTTCCTTGTTTGGCTCCTGGTTTTAGGCCCACAGTTACTGAGCCTAGGCCTTCCCACTTTCCTTTTAGGAGTGGCCAACATAGTGGACTGAGTCAATAGAGGAAAATCCTCATAGGAGACAGGAACATCAGTTAAGGTATCATCCCTCACTTCCTGATGAGATTTTACAATACTCAGTTGGAAATCATCCACAGTAGCTGATTTAATCTCATCCCCATTAGATATAGGAGAATAACATATATCTCCCACCTTCTCTGTAACTTTGGTATTACTAGGAGTGAGTAGTAACATTTCCCCATATTCAATCCTAGGTGATTGACCCAGACTGGACTCATCTAGGGTCAATAAGAGATCATCTGGTACCTGCCCTTCATTTGCCTCAGCAGATGGTAAGTCATTATCATTGAAAGGTACCAATGCCTGATCTAAATCGCATGATTTTTGATCAGATATTGGTGAGGGCCACCAGCATATCCTGCTAGGTTTCCACTGTTGAGGAGGAGACTTTCCTAAGCTAGTAGGTTCATGGGAGGGTTTGGAAGAGGCTGGAATAGCTACGTCTGTAGATGTTTGAAGGCATGAGGTCATCCCCTCCATATCAGTATGATCTTCCTTAGATATAATGGGATCCATAAAGTCCATAGAAATATCCAGAGATGGAGCAGCAGAGGACACAGTATCAGAATCAGTAGAAAATATATCACTCTGCCAAGGTGACTTTATCTTGGCAGTTTCCACAATATGCGAAGTGTGATCGACACCATCAACAACCACCTTCAAGCATTCAGCAATTTTAGAGCCAAGAGGGATCTGAACCACCAAGTAAACAACTTCCAAATCATGTTTAGAGAGGGTGATGTCTGCAATACTGATTAAAGAACCAAGCTGGTTGCCTATAGCTGATAGATTCTCTTGACTCCACGCCGGAATAGGAAGACCAAAAACCTGTAACCAGCAGATACGACTGGTTGCTGGACGTTGGGGGGACCACAGAGATATGTCTTTAAGCCAACTTCCCAACCAAATCGTGTCCTTACATAATAAGTTATTCAAATCCGCTGGGTCATCTTCCCATAATAATACTGTTTCAGGACTCAATGGACTAATCCTCACGCTCAGATAGCCAGTAGCTTTTAATCCCCTTTGGAAGTCACCCAGATTATCTTTCTGCAATGGTGTGGCTATGTAACCACGTGCTAACCAAGAATTAGTTGGCACTTTAGAGTTAAATGATAGTAAATCCTTAACAGTAGTGAGTCCAGAGGCAGAGGCTCCAGTTGCTAAGGGTGCAGGTGACTGAGGTGTCTTAAGCTTTGCTAAAGAAATTGATGAATTTACCACTTTGTTGGTACAAGAAGCTTTAGGGTACCGTGACCTATTTGCTTGTAGACAAAAGGATCCAAGCCAAGTATTATTTAACTTGAACAGTATAAGGTCTATATCATCGACATTAGTGAAATCTACAAACCCAAAGTAAAGACCTTTCACATTGAGTTTGCGAGCAATCGATAGGCTGTAAATTTTTCCTTGATGCTTTAATGCACTACGTAGCCTATCAGAATCACAGCCTGGGGGAATATTGGTGAGGTAGAAGCAATTTGTCCTCAGAGGGGGAGTACGTGGGTATGAGATTCGAGGACCTAGCCTATCATGAACCGAGCATGGATTTTGCTGAATAGGAGGATATTTCTCTTGATTCTGGTCCATCGGAGCTTTTCCAGCTTTAATATCAGCTCTCCTCATGAGATTCAGCTGGTGAGCAGGTATCTTCCATGGATTCATAGTTGCACAGCGAGCACAAGCTAGAGAAGGGTGGTAACAAAGGAAATATGGGAAAGGTGGAAAAGAAAGGCAAGAAAAGGTATGACGCTCCCCAGGCGCGTGAGGCGGCCCTAGGGAGGGGAGACAGAGTGATAAGGTATGCGTCAAGAAGAGGAGAAGTAGGCGACGAGGGCGGAGAAGATGGAAGAATGCGAGCTACAGTGGCTGAAAATCGCCATGTACGGAGAGAAATCTGGTATATTTCACCAATCAGCCTTAGAGAAACAGAGAGTTAATAGTTAAAGTGTGAGTTAAAGTGTGATTAAATAATATTAATAATTAAAACTTATATATATTAGGTGAGGGGACAACGGGTCCGGTTGATGGATAAGGATGAGGGGGTCACCACCCTACAACCCACGTAAATTCATTATATTGTTAATCAATGTTTAGTTAAATTATATTGTCTCTAACTGGGTAGAGGACATTGCTCCGTGGTCAGCTCAGGATCCTCCTCTTACTTGTATTTGTCGCATTCAAGTATATGGATTGCCTGTTCAGTCATGGTCTCAGTCTAATCTTGAGGCCGTTGGTAAAAAAATTAGGCTCTTTCATGAGTATCGAGGAACCTTCTCTGTCCAAACAAGATTTGGAGGCTTGTCATCTCTTGATCCAAGTCCCTCTTGGTGCGAGGTTGGATCAAGATTTAGAGGTGCTCGTCGACGGCAAGCCTTACTCACTATCTGTGATTGAGTCTGTTATAGTTGGTCTTTATTAGACTGACTCCTCCTTTGTTTCTGACTCGATAGTGTCTGATGTCATGTCTGTGCCTAGTGAAGATATTTCAAAGGCACCTCCTTCTCCAGTTTCGGATAAGGCTGCTATTAAGCCTACTCTGAGAAGATCTGATAGCTCTATTGGATCTGATATTCAGTTACCTCAGCCTCAGAAGATTGTATGTTGTCCTCCATCGTTGACCTATTTGAATTCTCAAGCTCAAGCTAATTCATGGCCTACTACTGAGTTTCCTGTTTTGACCCCACCCTTGAAACATAGTAGCTCCCTTGCCCTCACACCTGTTGTTGTAGGTGCTGAGGCATCCTCACCTGGTCCTCACCAGTTAGATGTCTACTCATCTCCGTGCCAGGAGGTGGTAACTCCTCACCCCT
>JAOWBN010229295.1:0-12690 GCA_028565015.1 Pinguicula moranensis
GGACATTCATCAACTCATTGCATTTAATTCATAGCTACTTTTGCTACCTAATTTTGCACACATTAAATTCATATCAAACAAATAAGTTCTGCCAAACGACTTCCAACTTCTAACCACTTTCAATATCTTGAATACCCAATTTGAATAGCATGGGATCACGGCTTTTAATCATCAAAACGAAGTTCGGATTGACGCATGGACAGTGGTAGAACAACCTCACTCACAAGTTCCGGACTTGAATATACGTGAGGTGAAAAAAGGGGGGGTGGGCATTTATTTGATGTGATTAGCTTCCTTGTCTTGTTGTGGGTCTTCTTTTCGGCACGAGGAAAAGTAGGAAGCTGCAGTGGGACCTTCGTCACGTTTCTTATTTTATATGCCCACCCAATGTACCAGTAGACTAAAAATAGAAAAATATCCCCCCACGCGAAACACGCATTTACTCAAAATAAAGAGATGTACTTGAACCAAAACTATTCAAATTGACACGGGGATCCGTGGATATAATATATATATATATATATATTTTTAGGAGTTTAGTAGATACAGGTTCGAAATTACCTCAAAAAAAACTCTAGTTCTAGAATCCAAATGGTAAAAAATCATTTTTCATTATTTTAAATAAATAAAAAAGGAAAAGGCCAGGTTGGATTGGGCCAACCTAACCCAATTCCCGAGCCCTGTGGGTCTGGGTTGGGTCCCGATCCAAAAAAGCTGCCGGGTGTTAGGAATTAGTGAATCCTGGGTCTGAAAATTTTGGCTTGTGGTTCGACTACTGTTCGGACCCCCGGACCCTGTTAGGAAATGACTCTTGAATTTCCTCTAGCGTTTGATCTCTCAAACTCTAATATTGTATAGATTATTATTAATTGTATCGAGATTAAGATTGTATATATTAGTTGTATTGAGGTTAGGGTTGTATCTGTTGTAATTGTTGATATAATACACAACAACAAGCACCAATTCAGGGACATGATAGCATGGGAAACTCATACTGCATTTCTAAATATGGGGATCTGTACATGTGTGTGTGGTATGAAGGACCCCTCACAGCCACTAAATTACTCTTCTACATGGTGGAGCCAGATTCTTCAGTTGTGGTTCTAGGTGAATAACTAGCACAAATCTGGTGCCCTATAACACTCAAAGAATCATCTTTTGCTTGGAGGATGTTGCATAATCGGATTCCTACAATTGATAATATGCTTAGGGCCTATTTTGTATCCATAGTTTTTTAGATTATTTTTCTTATTCTTTTTTTTTTTCAAATTATTTCAAAAACAATGTTTTAAAACTCCACTTCTCATTCTACTTTTTATCCAATCAAAATTTCTTTTTTCAGAGTTAGGTAAGATGCTACTTTTTTTTTCTACTTCTATTTTTAATGGCAATTTCGTAAATAAATTAAAGTTATCTTACCAAATTTAACTATAATCCTATTTAATCAACTTATAAAATTTGATTGTAAATATTATTTCAATACTTTTTTTCAATTTTTTTTTTATAATTTTACAAAATTCTTAAAAAAATATAAAATTAAAAAAAAATCACTATAAATACCAAAACATGCTCTTAAGCGAGGAATGAACCTAGCAGTAAGCCCAATTTGCATATTATGTAACCAAAAGGAAGAATCAGTTGAACGCCTCTTTCTCGCTTTGGAGGCCGAATTGGATCACAATTGTTTTGCATCTCAGGCTGACAAAGGAACAAGGCGATTTTTGAACAAAAAACTTCATCAATTGAAGAGATTGAAGAGAGAATCCAAATCCGTATATAGAATCTCCTACAAGCAAAAATCGAAAGAGGGTACAGGTGCAGCATTAGTGACTGGATTCGACGCCCAGGATTAGTTGAATGTAAGACTCCCGTGAATCTGATCTAAGGCTGTAAAGGGCACACGTGTGCCAATTTTAATATAAATTAAATTTAATTGATTAACAAAAAATATTGAGTTTCTCCCAGGCCCCAGCAACCTCGTTGACTTATTGATTGGTACTTAGCAGTTAGCACTTGCGTGTTTTAAAAATTAAAAATTCAGAAATAATAATTGTTCAATGAAAAGAACGATAATCTTGATCCGAACATGGCAAGAACATTATTTAATAGCAAAATAAGCAAACAGTACCCTCATAAATGGACATGATAAACAACTCAAGCCCTATCCTCCGGTCAATTTAATATTAATAATATAGGCATGGAAAATAGATATCTTTTTTATTATCTGTTTGTATATTTATTCCATTTATTTCTCCATTGATTGGATGGAAGTAGCCCTGGGCAGCGATTGCGGTAAATTCCGTTTCGCCCGCCCGCGCGCGGGCGGACGCGGGCACTATTTTTGTGCCCACATTTGTTAGCGGGCGGGACGCGGTAACACTTTTTTATCATACGGGTAACACCCGCACTGCACTGCACTGCACCGCACCGCACCGCCAATGTTTCGCGGTGCGATGCGGTGCGGTAACAGCTCTTCGCGGGCGGTTCGCGGTATAGATTTTTGGAACCACAACTTTTGTGGGCGGGACGCGATACGGGCTGTTTCGGCACCGCCCGCACCGCTGCTCAGGGCTAGATGGAAGATATGGATTGCCCTGTTAAGACTAAATAAGTCTAATAGAATCAATTAAGATAATTATTTATTAATTATCTAATATTAAGAATTTTAATTTGAGTAGGATTCTACTAACTTAATTAGATTTAGGGTCAATTATATAATTATACGTTAATTACTAAACCATAACCCCTCGTTAAGTCGTATAGAATCACTCCAATTTTTTTTTATTCTCAGACCCAAAAACATATATACAGTTTTTCTCGAATTGTTGCTTAATCATCTGTGTAGGCGAGATCTAATTCGTAGATTACAAGGGGACTTTGGTAGACTTCTGGTTCGTGTTCGTGATAGAATCAACCGACACATTACGATTCTATACACTTCCACATTAAAAGTACGATCCATTATCGTATTTGTTCATTATTAAATTTGTTCTAATTAAAACTATAGTGATATCGGAGCTAGATTTTGGTATTTGATTATATTCATTATTGAGTATGCTCGAATGTTTATTTGTTATTCTTTTTTTCTTACATAAGAGTTCATAATCATGAATCCTCACGATATGAATTACCTGTAAATATACGAACATGAATTTTTCATAGGAGTCGTAATGAATGTTTCACGTAATGAATTCTTCACCAAGTTCACCTAATGAATTTTTCATAGGAGTCGTAAGAATTCATAATTCTTCATGTTAGGTGTTCTCATAATTTTTGTAAGCACTCATTACGGAATAAATTTGTTAGTATATTGAAACATGATTTGTTCGTGTATTGAAATATGATTTGTTCATAGATTTGTTCGTAAATATATGTTTGAGTTTCAAATAGATTTGTTCAGAATATTTATTAACTTTGTGTTTAGCACAGTAATGACTCCTGTAGTAATTTATATGGCAGCCTATATAGCTAAAAGTCAATTGATCACTGTTATACATTTCTTTGGTGCCCTTATGCTCCTGTGCGGTTGTATCATGTATTTTATTTTTCCTTCTTTTCCTAGTCCTTTCTTACCCCTGGTAAGAATTCCTGTACATGTTTTATTTTTATTATTAATGATTTGGCTTACCCAAAAAAAAACTTTGTGTTAATATTTTATTGTTAACTTGATGTCAATAATTTAATTATTCTGAAATTAACAATTAACTATGTGTTAATTGTTATTCCGAATATTTAACTATTTGTTAAAATTGCGTAAATGGATTTTACGAATATAAGTATGCCTTATATTTATTCAAATCCAATTTGTGTTAAATAAATTATTTGGTATGACAATACATGCAATTAAATTATAATTCTTAGTATGCATGATTAAAAATTAATTTAATTTGCTTAGTGCAATTTAATTCTTAGTATACGTGATTATGAATAATATGCTAAGTGTAATTCTAATTTCAAACATGCTTATGTAAATTAGAAATTAATTTTATTAAAGAATATGTTTCCAACAAATAAAATTAATGAACAATTAATTAATAACTATGTGTTAATAGTTCAATTATGGTAATCAAAATCATATTATCATAATTATTTCGATTATCGAAAGAAATGCGCATTAATAGAGCTGTCAGGGTTGGTTTTTAAGAGGAACTTTTGCGACCCCACCAGAAATCTGGGCTCTTCACGAGGAATGACAATACTGTCTAGGAGGTTAGTCCCCGATATGGACCTTTAGTCCCGACCAATTACGTAGGTGCTTGCTGAATCGGTTAAGGATCCCATCTGACCCATCTCAGATTCTTACCGTTTCAAAATCTTTTCTTTTAATTATGTGTTAAAAGAAAATCAAATTGTTATGTGTTAAACAATTTATTTGTACCAATTATTTTAGCTATAACAAATTAAAATTAAACAAAAAATGCTCTACAACCAAAATTATTGAATTGTTACAATAAACAATTACATGTGCCAATCCGTTTGGTGTATGTGTTACTATATATTTTTACTTGAATTTGTTTCAATACGTGAAATTTAGATTTTCTTAAAAAAATTTGGTTATGAAGGACGTGATGACTATGAGTCTAGCAAAAATTTTGAACGTATAACATAATCCAAAATTCATCATAGAAAATCTAGTTTTAAAATTGTGCCTAATGTCTTTATTAAAATATATTTGTAAAAATGGCAGCTCCAAGGATGATATGCGAGCTCTCATCCAGTGATAAATTAACTGGATTAAATTATGACATATGGTCCAGGAAGATTCAGTATCTCCTGCACGAAAAAGATGTCTTTGAGCACATCACCATGGAGAACCAGCAAAAAAAAATTAAAACAACCTATGCAACATGGGGCAAGAAGGATAGTAGTGCACGCCATGCTATGTTGTATTGCATGCACGACGATCTTATTGGAACGTACTATGTGATGCCCACGGTTAAGGCCATCTGAGACAAACTCAAAGAACAATACAGTCAACTTTTCTCTACAAGGCTTCGTACCTTACTCCTGAATTGACTTCAGTACATAATAGATTCAAGTCGACCCATTTTGGAACACCTCCGTATTATGAGTTCCATGTTGCGTGATCCTAAGGCTAGTGGGATCAAAATTTATGAATTCGAACATGTGAATAATGTGATTCATTCACTACCTGATTAAAGGGAAGACAGACGGTGGACCCCTTTCAAATCTCTGATGTCTCATGATGTGAACATCAAAATATTTGTTGATATAATTAAGCACCTCGAACTTTAGGATGAAACCTTACGAGCTTCTATATCCTCTGCCAAATTTTTTGCAACTCATAGGGGTAACCATAAGAAGAACAAAATGTTTGGCAAGCTAGCGAAAAAGACTCAGAAACCTCCTAAAAGAAAGAAGATCGATAAACAACCCAAGGCAAACGACCACAAGAATATGGCACGCGTAAAGTGCTATAACTGTGGAAAGAAATGTAACTTTTATCGGGACTGTTCCGAACCAAAAAAAGGTACATTTCACTCCCACTAATCCCAAATTATGTGTTTGCTCCCATGCATTAGTTACTAATTCCTTTACTAAATAGATTGCGGATTCAGGAACGAGCCAACACATAGTAAAGGATCATGCTAGTTTTATCGAATTTCACCATTGTGATGCCGGAACATGAAGCGTGACCATGAAAAATGGCAGTGAAGAGGATGTCATTGGTAATGGCACCTATAAGCTCCAGCTTCGTAGCCGGAACGCATTGATATTACACAATACAATCTATGTGCCGAGAGTCCGATGTTGTTGAATTTCAGTTGTTTCTTTGTTACATTTGAGTTTTTCATTTACCTTTCGTCCTAATGGATTGAAAATTGAGTACGGTTACGATGTGTTTGGTCATCGCTCATACAAAGATGTTTTTTCGCATTCTTGATTTGGATGATATTTATAACAATTTAAATAATTCATTCATTGCCTTAGTTTCTAACAAAGAACAAACCCTTCTGAATCTATTAAAGGACATGCTAGATTTGGTCACAATGGCCAAAATAGGTTAAACAAACTTACAAAGTGCGGTATATTAAACCAACTCACTAAGATTAAGTTTTATGTATGTGAACCTTGCTTAGCCAGCAAGGCTTGCAAGAAGCCTTTCAGTAAGGCTAGCAAGAAGCAAGTGCATTAAGTTTAATCAATTCCAATATTTACGGACCCATGAGCCTGAAAGCACGCCAATGAGCTTCTTATTTCATCACCTTCATAGATGATTACTCGCGTTTCTGACACGTGTATTTATTGTCTCATCGCTATGAAACACTTGATGTGTTCAAACGCTACGTAACTGAAGTAGAGAACCAATTTGACAGAAGAGTTAAGATTCTTAGGACTGACCACGATCATGAATACCTTCTGATATTTTCAAAGGGTATTGTGATAAAAATTGCATAATAAGGTAACTTATCACTCCCTTTACTCCACAGCAAAACGGTATTGCGGAACGTAGGAATCGCACCCTGCTTCATATGTTTAGGTCTATGATGGTGCAAGCCAACCTATTCATTAACTTTTATGGAGATGTGTTGCTTACGACAATATACATCCTTAATAGAGTACCAAACAAGAGTGTGTCCACCACTTCATATGAGTTATAGAGTGGAAGTAAACCAATTTCGGAAAATATGTAACCATGGGGTTCGGCGGGCTATGTGCACAACCCGATCCATCACCATGACGAACTTGGTCTAAGAGCAACCAAGAGGGTGTTTATTCGATACCCTGAACATTTAAAAAGATATGTAATGTTCGGTGAACACCTGAATGGGGGCATGACTGAAATCGAGTCACAATGTCGAATTCCTAGAGGATCGGTTCCCAACTATCGAAAAAAAAAAATAGGATGGTTAGTTGTATGAGTTACAACAAGATTCGTCACTATCTCTTGGTGTGGGGGAAATATGTTTCACCAAACCACCCAGAATAGTGTAATCCCACCTATTCGAGGTAGAAACTTGCCACATGAAGGACAACATGAAAGAGAGTTAAGTCCTCCACACTTCATACATAACGAAACTGAAGCTCAAAATGAAAGAGAGGTAACCCCTCAACCTTTCATGACTAGAGACGAGATTAGTTCTCAAAATTTAAACAATGACGATGTAATAACTAGCCCCACGAACCATAAGATTAGTGGGAGCGACTCTTCTCACACCATCAACCCAATAAGCTAAAGGGCTAGTGCGCTCCTTTAGAAGTAGAAGAGCTCACCTTTTATCAAGAGGCTATGGATTCACCCGATTGAGAAAAATGGCTAAGTGTCATGAAGGATGAAATGGACTCGATGCAAACAAACGAAGTTTGAAAACTTATCGATCCACCACATCGCCGAAAATCGATTGGATGCAAGTGGGTATTCAAGGTTAGCGCGATGTGAATGGACCAATCAAAAATTTCAAAGCCCGACTAGTGGTGAAAGGTTTTACCCAAATCAAGGGTATAAACTATGAAGAGACATTTTATCTTGTGGTGAGGATTGCTTCTATTCGCCTACTTCTGTCCCTGGTTACTCATTTGGATCTCGAACTATTCTAAATAGAAGTATAGACTGCATTCCTCAAAGGAACACTTGTGGAAGAGATCTACATGGGTCAACCTGTTGGGTTCGTCTCAACAGATCAAGATGACAAGGTATGCCGTCTTAAAAGATCTATATATAAACTTAAACAGTCTTCCAGATTATGGTACTTCAGGTTTCATGAGGCCATTACTTTTTATGACTTCACCATGATAGATGAAAAACACTGTGTGTATGTCCTAAAGACAAATGAATGAATCATGTTTTCTCCTATACTACTGGCTGAAAATAACATGGGAATGATCAATACCACCAAGCAGTGGCTATCCTTCATCTTCGAGATTAAGGATATGGGTGAAGTTAGGCATGTTCTAGGCGTAGAGATATGCAGAAATCGTTCTAAGAGAATGTTGGGTTTGTCCCAATAGGCATATATAAACAAAATCTTAGAGCGATTTAGGATGCATTATTCTAAACCCGTTGACAACCCTGTTAATAAAGGTCTGGCACTAAACCTTAATCAATGCCCAAAGACAGATAAAGAAAATGAAGAAATAAGCAATATTTCCTATGCAAGTGCTATAGGGAGTTTGATGTAAGCCATATTATGTATACAACATAACATCTGCTTCGCGGGTGGGTTGGTAAGCTATTACCAAAACAACCCAGGGCCTGCTCATTGGCAACTAGTCAACAGGATATTTCGTTGCCTCCATGGAACGACTGATCTAATCCTATATAATCAAGGGGGAGACCTGCGTCTAAAGGGATTCACGGATGTTGATTGGGAAGGCGACCTGGACGTGTCTAAGTCAATCTCTAAATATGCCTTCATCTTGGATGAAGGAGCTATATCTTAGTGCAGCAAGAAGTAAGACTGCATCGCTTTGTCAACCATGGAAGCAGAATATATCGCGTGCAACATGTCCGTGCAACAGGATCTATGGCTCAATAGTTTCATTTCATACAGTACCTCAATTTAACTTCAAGGCCCGATGATCTTGTAGAACGGAACTGTGACAATACTGCAACGATTCAGTTCGCTGAGGATCCAAAATTCTAAAGGAAAACAAAGCATATCCAGAGACGCTACCACTTTGTTCGAGACACTGTCAACAAAGCGAAAATGAATATCAAGTATATTCCTACCGACAAAATGATTCATGATCCAATTATCAAACCCATTCCTATAGATGTGTTTAGAGCTCATGTCATGAGCCTAGGATTACATAGGGTTTGATCACATCTTGTAAATGATAAGGACATATTTTTGTAACAATTGATTTTGAAATGAAATTTATGCTTTCTTTCATTTGAGCAATACTTTCATGTATGTAATCAATTAATAAGACACAATAAATATCACAAAAGCTTAATGATTGACCCTATCACACAAAAATCGCCATTGTGCTTGTGTAGCATGAAGGATGAAACTAATAAATATTTTGGACAATCTCTTCAGTAGGTATGAAATGAGATTCTAAGTGAATCGGATGTAAAACATCTGAGTTTTCACATTAAAGCTTTAAAGCCGAATGTAGAGGATAAAGACTAAGTGTATTTATCAACGACTATAATTCACATGACATAAGTAAGTGACATGCCCAACTAAGTGAAAGTCATGCCATGACATACATATCTGTCTAATTTCACCATATTTGACATGAGCTATGACTTGAAGTTAAGGCTTGATGATGCTACGTTAGTATGTCATCCAATGGCTAAGATCTATATAGTCTAGCAGACCATGCTAGGAAAACAGTCGAGTAAAAATGGATGGCCATTAGTGTCAAATGAACAATCTGTCTAACTTCACTATATTTGACATCACGGTTACGTTAAGTATGTAATCAAATATTGTATAGTTTAAAGTGATATGTAGTTATCAGTGATGCGAAGAGGATTTGGAGTATCGTCGCTTTGAAAGTGTCATGTCGATTAGATGATGACTTAATATGACATTACTAGTTACTTTATGGTCGCATGACTCATTTCTCGTATGAAGTGTCGAAAGATTTTGAAAATTGTATTTTGTAATACAACTTATATAGCCGAGTGGGAGCTGTTAGATAAAATATGTAAATAAGTCTAATAGAATTAATTAACATAATTATTTGTTAATTACCTAATATTAAGAATTATAATTAGAGTAAAATTCTACTACGCTAATTAGGCTTAGGGTCAATTACTTAATTATACGTTATTACTAAACCCTGATTTCTATCTATAAATAGGGCGTTCAATACGCCTATTGCAACACTCTAATTTTCGTATTCTCATGTGTTGAGACCCAAAAACATATATACAGTTTCTCACGAATTGCTTCCTAATCATCTGCGTAGGCGAGATATGGTTAGTGGATTACAAGGAGACTCTGGTAGACTCCTGATTTGTGTTCGTGATATAATCAACCAGAACATTACAGTTCTATATGCTTATGCATTAAAAGTATGATTCGTTATCGTATTTGTTCATTGTTAGATTCGTTTTAATTAGAAACTACACCTTGCAACGGAGTTCGATTAAACACCAAGCCTCAAACTCTCAACATATCATTACGAAGGTTCAAAAGTTGAGGTTGGAGCTCGTCCTTCTTTTTAAACCATCTCAGAATAATATTCTTACTCGTGTTTCTACTTTGTTGTCTTGACAGATTCAACATTGCTCTTTGTCAAGATGACCATTGGTTATATACTAAGATCTACCACCTCAAGGTTGGATCAAGTTCAATATTGATGGATTTGCCAATTCCACAACAGACACTTGCGGTTTTGGATGTATTATTCAATATTAAGATGATAACTTCTCATTGGCCTTCAACCAATCTTTGACAGACTCATATAGCACCAAGGCCAAAATCTCGCTCTATTCCACAACATTTCTCTTTGTTGTTCTCTTGTACTGAAAAACTCAAATTTGAGTCTTATTCGTTGATTATGGTGAATCAGTTTACAAAGTCCACACCCCATGGTGTTATCTCTCGTTGTGGCGGGGATATCTTATTTGTAGCGAATTTCGTCAAATTGTGAATCTGTCATAACTTTTTGGGAAATAAACTTTTGTGCAAATCGCATAGTAAGACAAATGAGAACTGGATTTGTGAATGGTTTTCCTTACCAGTAGAACGGCGTCTTGCACCTTAAGTAGACATACAATGACAGTATACACCTAACAAACCCTAATTGTCACACAAACAAAACCCTAACCCTAATGACCTATTAACACATGCATGGACAATTTTGTCCCGATACTTAATACAATGAAATGCACTGATACAAATAAATACATACGTCCATACGACACATCATTCGCCAATCTTGGTACTATTATCCACACGATCTTTTATGATACTTTTTTAGCCACTTCCTCTCGTCGATGAGACTGAAAGTCTTGTTGACAATTCACTTCTTGTGTTTTCAACTAGGGCCTCTTCTGCCTAGTTTGTGTCCAATATTTGTTTATAAGACTCTTTTGATTATTTTTGACACTTTTGTTTTTGCTAGAAACAATATTTGTTTGTATATTTATTTAATTGATAAAAAATGATAAATGTTTTCTTATTTATTATTATTTCCAACCTTTAGTTAAAACGAATTTGCCTGCTATAGTAGGTAAAACAAAACAAAACAAAACAAAACAAAACAAAACACAAAGGTAAAACAAGTCAATTTTTAACTTTGGGGCAGAATACTTTCGACTCCACTTATGTAATCTAAAATTATAAAATCATTGCATTTATACTATGAGTTTAAATCAAATATTATTTATGTTCCTCATTTTAGTGATGATATTTTTGAGAATATTCCCAAAACTACTTTCAACCACATAGCATCACATTAATAAAATGTGATTAGACCATTTGCTACGTAATTGGAATAAATTCTTCATATGAATTGCTTCTAATTAAAATTAAATATCCTAATAAAGAAGACTTTCTCTGTGAGAAGCTTCGATTTCTGCCACTTGGCAATAATGAAATCGTTGATTGTAATTTCCACGGGGCTTTACTTTTGTTTGATTTAGCAATTTTCAAACAGATGCTGCTTTTGGCACGACTCTTTGTATTGTTTTATTTTCTCAAGTTTGTGTTAATTAGGGAGTACTTTTAACTTAGCTTTTAATTTTTGATTTTTTTTATACATAACTTACCATCAAAAGTTATTATTACAAACTCCTAAAAACTTTAATGAATTGGTTTGATAGATGAATAACCTGAATTCTCAATTTAGGTTTCAATTTTAATTGGGATAAATAATTCAGTCTTGCATCGATATCACGATAATTTAGGACATCATAATCAATAAATAAAACTGGTATAAAAGTCCACAAAAACTTAGAAACACATATTTAAAATAATAATGGAGGACAGTAATTCGATCCCATATTTAGAAAGTAGAGTAGAAACATTAGAATATGGATAAAAGGAATGGGCCCCACACAACGCATAGAGACATCTTTTTTTTTGATATGTGCATAGAGACATCTTCACTTCACCCCGCCAACGATAAATACCCCCCTGTCAGTCTGCCTGAGCTTTGCATTAAGAAGAAAAACTGCAGGAAGTTAGAGGGAGATAGGGTGAAAAAAAAATGACTACAAGTGTCGCTGGCAGAGGTAAGCAGGTCTCAGAGGCTGAGATTCCGCTGATGAACGCCGTGCCATCGAAGTCCGGTGGCTGGAAATCGGCTTCTTTCATCATATGTACGGTTTGATTTGGGATAGTGAGAGGATTTCTCTTTGTTTTGGTTTCAATTGGATTTTGTGATTATTTCTGTTTGTAATTTGTGAAATTGTTTTGAATTTAGGTGTTGGAGTTTAATCGTATCTTATTAGATTAGATCTATTCATTGACATCACATTCAGCGCGACGTGCTCTGTTTCATTTTTTTTTTCCACAATTAATCTTTTGGGTTTTGCAGGTTGGGTTGCAAAAGCCCTTGATCAGTTGATTGGAATTGACACGAGTTTTGATAATCTTTAATTTTCTGATTTTGGGGATAAGTCATCTTTGCTACGATTTTCACCTTCCGGGTTTAAGATTGTTGGGCAAGAATATCAAGAAGAAATTCAGTGATTTCTTCTGTTCTTGGTTAGATGGGTTATTTGAATTCGGTGCTATCACAATCTACCAGCCAAGACCAGGTAGA
>JAOWBN010229317.1:0-24521 GCA_028565015.1 Pinguicula moranensis
AAACAAATTAGGTAGTATAAATAAATTAGGTAGGTTTTATTTAATTTTTATTTTATTTGAGTTAGTAAAATTATTTTTTTCATAACTGTTGAGCAAATAAATTATTTTTTTGCCCCAAAAAAATGTATATTGCTCCTCTAAAAAAAATTATTTTTGCCTTTTAAATTTTTTTATACCTGCACTAAAAAAAAAATTGCCCCCCCCTAAAAAAAATTTCTGCGTCCGCCCTTGGACAAGCAACTTCATAAGTTCTTTGAAGTATTCAAGAAGCTGCACATAAACATTCCCTTTGCCAAAGCCCTTATAAAAAATTTGAGGATTAAGGGACTATAGCCCCGACGGAGGAATATAGCACCATTATGCAAAAGAAATTGCCTCCAAAACTGCAAGATCCAGGGAACTTTACTATTCCCTACTATATTGACAATTCTACTTTTGGCAGAGTGTGTGACTTAGGTGCCAATATTAATTTGATGTCATTTTCTATCTTTCAGATGCTTGGATTAGGAAAAGCTCAGCCCACAACTATATCTCTCCATTTGGCAGACAGATCTATCAAACACCCAAGAGATATTGTTGAGGACGTTTTGATCAAAGTTGACAAGTTTATCTTCTCAACAGATTTTGTCATCTTGATTTGAAGGAGGAATGTGCATCCCCATTATCCCGGGAATGCCATTTCTGGCAACCGGAGGAGCATAGATCGATGTCAAAAAAAGGGAATTGATGTTACAGGTACAAGGTGAAGAAGTAAAGTTCAGAGTATGCCAAGACATGGAGTTGCCCAAACATCATGAGAATTTCTCAAATATTGAAACAAATGTTTCCAAGGGAAAAGAACCTCAGGAGGATAATCTCAGCAAACAAGCTTCAGTGGTAAAGTCACACCAGGCCCCATGGTGTGGTGACATTGTAAATTTTTTGACTTGTAAAGTCTTGCACCATGATTGATATACCAATAAAGGAAACAATTTTTCTATTGGGTAAAACGTTTCCTATGGGATGAGCCCATCTTATACAAATTTTACTCATATAAAATAATTAGATAATGCATCCCAGAAGAAGAGATAAACCCCATTCTCACTCATTGCCACTCACTAGAGTACGGGGGCCATTTCGGTAGGAACCGTGCAACAACAAAGGTGTTATAATGTGGATTCTATTGGCCATCCCTATTTAAAGATGCCCATTCATTTGTGTTACAATGTGAAGGATGCAAGGACAGGGAAACTATCCAAGAAGTGGGTAGATGTAATTACAACCAATTCTGGAAGTAGAACTCTTTGATGTGTGGGGATTGACTTCATGGGACCGTTTCTACCCTCTTTTGGTCAGAAATATATCCCGGTGTCATTTGACTATGCATCTACAAACGATGTTGCAACTGTCTTGAAATTTCTTCCGAAGAATATTTTCACACGCTTTGGAACACCCCGATGCATCATCAATGATGGAGAATCACATTTTTACAACAAACAATTTGAGGCTCTACTCACAAGATGTGGAGTCCACTATTGTTTTCCGTTGGCATATTACCCATAAACCAATGGCTTAGCAAAGGTATCCAACCGTGAAATAAAGAATTTTTTTAAAAAAATAATTGGTTCTTCAAGAAAGGATTGGGCATGAAGGTTAGATGATGTACTATGGACATATAGAACAACATACAAAATTCCTAATGGCATGTCCCCATATTTTCTAGTCTATGGCAAGGCATGCCACCTCCCTGTGGATCTTGAACATAAGTCTTACTGGGCAGTGAAAAAATTAAATTTTGACATGTAGGTTGTAGGACATAAAAGAACATCGCAGCTAAATGAAGTGGATGAGTTGAGGAATGATGCATAAGAAAGTGCAAGGATGTACAATGATAGAACAAAGATGTGGCATGACAAGTACATAGCCTAGCAAAGTTTTTACCCTGGACAAAAAGTATTGCTCTTCAACTCATAACTTTGGTTGTCCCCAGGAGGTCAGGACCATCTGAAGTTATTCAGATATCTCCACATGCAGTAGTTGAAATTTCTCACCCCAAAAAAGGGATGTTTAAGGTGAATGGCCAAACACTGAAGCTGTATCTTGATTGTTGCAATGTTCACAACACTACCATCATATATTTGAAGGACTAAGGGAATTGGTTTTCAAGATAATGACGATAAAGAAGCACTTCTTGTGAGGAAACCTAAGCCCTTTTTTGATCCAGAACAGGTCTACCCTTAACTCTCTCTCATATCTTTAATTCACACTTCAAATTAATGTTTTATCTATTCTGAGATGTAAGTTTGGGGAGGGGTGTAGAGTGATTCTTGTTTAGGGTATAGAAAATTTCATTAGAGTTTATTTCTCTGTGTATAATTTTTATTAGTCTAAATAGTCATCCAAATAGTGAAAATATTGATTTTCAGGCATGATGCAAATCACAACAGAAGAGAGATCTTTCAATGTGAGGATCGTGATGAGGCTATTGGAGGGAAGCTATTTCTTTGGGTATTCGGAGACAAGCATAGTCATCAGCACATCCGGACCAAAAGACTTCAAAAATTTCACAAAATTGGGTTGTAGGGAAATTACTGTGCAGTTAAAATAATGCAATTTGCCATTTAAAAGCCCAGTAATTCTTTTCATTTTGTACCGTAATAGCCCATATAAAAGATTTGTCCCTCTCAAGAGTTTCCCGCCTATACTCAAACCCTAGCTTTCTCAAATCACCGTCCGTACATAAAGGAGCCACACAGTCGAGCTTCTGACCCACTATTTCGGCCACTTTTCTACTGCAGTTGTTGTGCACCACCATCTGGGGTAAGTATAACTATCCCAAGGCCTTTTATTTGAGGGTAGTAGAGTTGAACGTGAAATACTCAGTCGAAATGGCCTATAAAAGAGTGCGAGTTACGAAAGCATAACCTCAAGGAAAGTTTAAGGGTGCGAAAGCCTGGGAGTTTTATGATTCTATGGTGGGGAATTTGGATATTATCAAAGAGTAGGGGATGGTGTTTGGAGTTCTCGCTAGTTTGCGGGTGACACTAAATGATTGCGGATAGGCAAAAGTTTTTAGCATTCCAGGTGACTACTCGTTAAATCTAGTACAAGAGTTCTACGCAAACCTCATCATGGAGAAAAGAGGAAAGGTTTGGGTGCGAGGTTGTCTGTTTCCTTTTAGTCTAGAATCTATAAATCAAATCTATATCTTGCCAGACATCGAAGACGATGAATCTTCTCAATGCATTGAAAGACCAGATCTGAAGGAAGTGGTTGATTCCTATGCTCGCCGGACCTGAAATGGAAGAAGACCACCAGACCAACATCTGTTGAGTTAGGTGTCAACAAAAGTGACTGTCACTCCAACACTGTACTGTGGCACATGTTCATCTACACCAGGATGATGCCAACGATCCACATCATTAATGTCAATCTAAAAAGACTGTAGCAGATTTATTCAATTGAAACCATGCAGACAACCAACATGGGGAGGATTCTCTACAAGTCTATAATGGTGCACTTCGAAAGCTTGAACAAGCGATCCAACTCCCTACCTTTCCCATCGCTCATTACGGCATTGTGTTTGAAGGTCGGCTTTGTAATGTCACCTGAAGAGAAGTTGACACCCATCCCCTCGAATATTTGGGGTACCTTGCTATCAAAACTTGGGGCATATTCAAAAAAGATCCGTAGTAGATCAGAGGACATACTGGAGTCATCCATCCTTCCTACATCAGGCCGCACCACACCATACAGTCCCTCCCCCTGGAGTGAAGACCACACAAATATGTCCACCACGAGCCAACTCAAAGGGAAAGGTAATACTTCCCTAAAAAACCCAACACCAAGTCTCACTAATGTGCATGTTCTAGTTGCAGCCCCAATAGTAGCCCATCCAACCACGGAGGATCACTAGAGAATGTTCATGTATCACATCTACAGTTGCTTTGCGGCCACTTAGGGAATTCACTATCCAATTAGCCCACTATCTCCACCACTGCTGAAAATCATGCCACCCACCCCAACTCCTATTATGCCGAAGGAAGAAGAAAGTGAGGCTGAGGATGAGTCATCATTATCTGAAGCAAAGGAGGTATTTGATCAGTCGAGCTCTGACTGAAGAACCATTGGCTGCCTCAGTGTAGTATTGTTTCTATTTCATTAACTTATCTCTGTACTGAGGGCAGTGCCAGGTTTAAGTTTGGAAAGGGTTGCATGTGCATTATCTTTACTATTGTGCGATTTGAACTATCGGGGTGTTCTGGCTGACTTCTGAACTGTTTCATTATGCTTTTAACTATTTTGTTTGGTTGCTTAGATTTCAGTTTAATTTAGTTTTGGACTATCTGCTTTGAACTATATTGCGTTTAGTTTTTAATTTTAGAAAATTCGGCTAGAGTATTTTCTTCCTAAATTGGTTAAGGGTTATTGTATGCACTCACTTGCTCAAAATCACTACACCATATGCAGTATGTTATAAAGTTTGACGAAGGATTGTATGGTAGGAAAAGAATTAGTGTAGCACACAGTGGGAACACAATTGACGTGAAAAAAATCTAAATGAAGGTCCTGGGTTAGATAAGAACTCTGAGGGATTCTTCAATTAGAAGTAGCCCCTCTGAGCCTAAACAAGTTCAGGACAAGTTATGAATAGAAAAAAGTAAAAGCAAATAAGCCAAAAGCACAAGCCTTGATGAAAAGAGTAGCTAGGCATTTATGTATGTACATGCAAAAGCTCAAAATACTACTCCAAAAAGAAAAAGAAAAAGAAAAAAGAGCATCACTCATGGAAATCAATGCTCTCTAGATCTAAATATTAGTACTCTCAAAACTCCAATGTAAATTTTTTTTAGAGCATAATAGTTGGCTTAAAAATAAAGCCTATCTCAATCGTTGACCGCCTTAGCACGACAAAAAGTGAGGGAGATGAAAAAAAAGATTGAAAGTTCTCGTAAGAATACTGTTTAATCCATGGACCTAAGACGGAGGAAGTTCACCAAAAAGTTTGGAGCCATGCGCACACTTCGCAAATTCGTAGAAGCGAGCAATCATCTTAAAAGTAAATAACTATACGCATTGGTGTAGCTGTTTTTGATTATATTTGTGGTTGTAAAGCTCGTAGCATAGAGATTCATTCCAATTTGGGGGTTGAAGTTACTTAAGGATTTTGCTTGAGGACAAGCAAAGATATAAGTTTGGGTAGGTTGATAAGTCCGGTTAATACAAACTTATACCTACCCTTTATGCTCGAATATTGCCACTCTTTGATAAATAAAACTACATTTTCATATTCATTTCCTGTTTCTTGCAAGAATTTAATGGATACATCATGCGAGTATGGAAAATATAGAGAAATGACTAATATCGTAAGGCCACAACCCCACTTTCATATAGGTCGCAACCCCAATTTTAACACCTTCCGATTATTTTTGTGGGAAAGTGGACAAAACCCTATGTGCAAACAAAGTATTGAATGGGCGAATATGCCCTTACTAAAGAGAAAAATATCTTTCGATGGTTTCTCGTGGAAGCTAATGACTCGCGGCAACAAAAAGAAAAGAATCTATCCATTCATATATTTTTGGATCTTGAGAAAGAAACAACAAGGGGTGAAGACTGTAGAAGCAAAACGAGCTCTTACAAACTCAACATCCTATCCAAGGGAGTTTTTGAAGTATGGCCTACATCTTTGTCATCCTTTGGGAAGCTTGAGTTTCGACAATGAGCTAAACCCCCATTTTGAGGACATAATGTAGCCCCTACGTGTATTTTGTGTGGACTGATTTTGAATGTTTAGTTGTTTGAAATATGATAAACGACCATGTGCTAGTACTTAGGCTTTGTTCGAAATTCAAGAGAGGCGAACTTGGATAGAAAATGTAAAACCAACCTCAAGTACCTTGAACACAAAATTTGAGAGAGGAGTATTCATAGGAAAGATGCCACCATGTGTGGGTTTCATGAGTCTCAAGCCTTTTGGTAGGTCGCACGAAATTCTAGAGAATAGCACGACTTTATTAGGAGAGGTTTTTGTGAGGTGGAAATTCTCGATGCATTAGGCATGACGTTCGAGAGAGGAATGTTTACGTATCGCATAAGAAGAGATACTCTCTAGAGAAATTAATGCTTAAAGAATGAAATCTGGTGGGCAACTAAGCATTGAGTCTAATCACTGAACCGAGAATCTAAGTCCATACAAATGCATGCAGAGGTGAAATCATTGCCCTAGAACTCTAGCTAAAAGAAGTTATCCTTTAACTTGTGTCCATTAAACCAAAATACCAAAGAGGATGATTTAGTTTAAATTGCATTTATGTCTCAGTTTGTAGAGTAGTATTTAAACCAAACTGTTGTTCGTCCAAATTGCATTCAAATTAGCTAAAGTTGGTGCTTATCTTCTACAATCCTCGTGGTTCGATATTCGACTTACTCACTTTATTACTTATTCAATTTTATGCACTTGCAAATGTTGCAACATATGTCATCAACATAAAGTAAGAGATGGATATATCAGAATCCCGAGAAAAAATAAACAAAGAAATATCAACACAACTTTAGGAGAAATCCAGAGTAGACGGAAAGGTACTAAACTGTTTAGATCAAGCATGGCGGGCCTGTTTTAGACGATAAAGGGCCTTCTTGAGGTGACAAACATAACCAGAATATAGAGAATTCACATAGCTAGTGGATTGCTCCATGTAAACATCCATAATCAATAACCATTTAGGAAGACATGTTTCACATCCAGTTGATGAAGAGACCAGCCATGAGAAACAATAATAGACAGTACAGTGCGAACAACGATAGCCTTACCAACACAACTAAAAGTGTCAAAGTAATCAAGACTAGGGACCTGGGTAAATCCATGGGCAACAAGAAAAGCTTTGAGATGCTCCTGAGAACCATCAAGGCGATACTTGGTCCCAAAGGCACACTTGGATCCAACAACATTGGCATGAGGGAGGCGGACAAGAACTCAAGTTTGATTCTTATGAAACGCATCAATCTCCCCATCCATACTAACAATCCAAGCAGGGTCCTTGGCAGTTAACCGAAACCCACAAGGCTCTTTAGAAGCCAAAAGTGCATAAAGAAAACCAGAAGGAACAATATCACAATGATCAACAATGATACGGAGTCGGTACAACTACAGTATTAGCATAAGTAATCATGGGATGAAAGTCAACCAACGGAAAAAAACGGGGAACTACGGGATCAGAGGTGGTGGTTGCTAGGTCAGACGGAGGAGAAGGCTCAAGCGAAGGGGGTGATGGAAAATATAATGCATCAGAATCTAGACACAAGGAGCAAGGAGAGGGAGGGGGAGAGGAAGAGGAGACAAATCAGGGTGAGATAGGGAAAATGAAGTATTAGGAGGCTCAAGAAAGACAGAGATATCAAGATCAGAGAGAATAGAAAGATTAGTGAAACTATGAAAGGGAAACGTGACTCATCAAACTGGGCATGAAGATAGATATAGAGGCGAGAAGAGGAGGGATCAAGACAGTGAAAGCCCTTGTGAGAAGAGTTTTTTTCTAAGGAAGACACAAGGAAGAGTGAGAGGGGAAAACTTTGGAGAGTCATAATCACGAAGACAAGGTAAGACACAACAATCAAATAGGTGAAAGTGATCATAACGAGGAGAAGACCCATAAATTAACACAAAATGATAAATAAAAGTAAGGAGAGGTGATGACAACTGGTTGATGATGTAGGTCGCAATACTGAACCCATTAACCAAGTAAGAAAGAGTATCATGAGAATAAACAAGAGAGTGAGACCCATCTTTATAAGATGATGATGTTTCCTCTCAGCCCTACCCTTCTAGGTTGGGGTGTGAGGATAAGAGATCTGATGATGAATGCAAAGATGATTCTAGAAATGTCACCAATAAACTTAGTGCATCTATCACTTTAAAATTTTTTAATGGAGGTTGAGTGATGTTTCTCAACAAAGCAAGATAATGAAGAAAATATCAAAGAAATCAGATGTCTGCTTCAAAGGATATAACCAAGTGAAACGAGAGTAATTATCAACAAAAAATAACTTAATAATGATAGCCATGCAATGAGGTAATCTGGAAAGTATCCCAAAAATCACATTGTATTAAAGCAAGCGACCGAGAGGCCCGAGTTTCATTAACTACAAAAAGCAACCAATGCCTCTTGTCCATTTGACAAGAAACACAACAAAGGGGGGACAAGGCATAAGAAAAAAGCAAGATACGACCACGACGTCCTAACAAAGACACAATATGGGGAGAAATATGACCCACCAAGAATGCCACAAATCAAATGAGTTACAAAGGTTTTTGGACTGAAGGGAGAAGACAAAGGTGGGAATCTTGTGTTCCAATACATAAAGCCCACCATCACATAGTCTGATGGACACTATTTATCCCGTGGACGACTCTAAACAACAAAGAAGTGATCAACAAAGGTAGCAACGAAAAGAAATCAATAGTTATGTTGCTAATGGATAAAATATTTTTAATGGGATGAGAAGCAACAAGAACCTACAATAAGGGGAGAGAAGAAAAAAAATAGACAGTAACCAACGTGTATGATAGGTAATGGAGCACCATTGCCAACCATGACACACTCCTTACCCACATAAGGAACAACCTGATCAAGAGTGTCTAGAGAATGAGTCATGTGGTCTGAGGCGGTCCCATAAGAAGGATGAGCCAACAAAGGTGTCACCGAAAAATTGGCCAGAGCAGTCGTTAGAAAGTCGGTGGAGCGGCAAATGGAAAGGTCACTGACAGCGGGGCCACCAAGGTCTGGCCGACAATAAGTGACCCATGTAAACCCAGGTGGGCTTTGCATAGGAGGTTGGCATTATGTGGTAAGACTAACAATTTGAGCCCACTGTAGGAGGCTCGGAAGGTTGTGATCGAAAAAACCAAGGGTGAGAATTAAAGAGCCCAGCAGGAATGAACTTGAACTGAACACACCCAACAGCAGATGGCAGCCCAGAAGAGGATGGTGGCCCAAGAGAATAATGCCCAGAAGAAGATGGGCCCTAAGTAATTCCATCAAAAGTCGGAGGCCAAGCAATATATTGCAGCACAACATGAGAATAAATGTTGTGGCCCAACAACCGCATTTTCCTGAGAATCGAAGGTTCATGAGATGGCCACCACATTCGTCTGAGAAGAGACGATTTTGGTGAATGTCAGAGAAAAATAACGAGAAGGACTGACGTCGGCATAATGGCCCAAGTTTGAGCAAATCTTACAACGAGGCTCACGATTGCCTCCATGGTCATGGCCATGGCCACGGCCACAACCTTGTGCCAGAGCACCACGATGAGGAGGAACACCGGAGTAAGGAACAACTAGAGAAAATGGAGGTGGCATAAAATACAACAATGATGCAACACCAAGACCAATAATGGGAGCCACTAGTGGCGTGAAGTATGAGGATGGAGAAGTAGGAACAAATCCGACTGCACAAGCTCTGGCAATGGGAGCCATCGAAGAAACATAGTTCCCAGAATAAAGTAACGACACTGGTGGTTTAACGTAAGTAAAATCCATTGTCATAGGAGCATATCCATTCATGGTTTGAGGGTAAAAGGCGTGAAAATTCTCAGCACGCATGATGAGATCTCAAACAGACGAAAGAGAATCTTGGCTGAGTTGTGAGTCGGCAAAAGTCGCAAAATCTTGTCCATAACCTCGTAGAAACTAATGAGTTTGGTCGAGTGGACTGATCATCAGTCTGAGGGCTACTAATTTTTCACACAAAGACAGTAACAGACAGGCATACACAAAGCCGAACGTGGCATGCATGAGTCAAAAGGATCTATTACAGGAGGAACTACGGTGGTACCATTAACATAATATAGAATAGAGTAATCTTTAAGGAGTAGAGAGACTTGATTCCGCTAGTAGATATAATTAGAGGCAATCACCTTTTATGTGACCAAAGATGCAAATTTAGCATAGGAAAGGGAGAGAGTAGAAGAGGAGGGATTGACAGGGGCCATAGAGAAGAAGAAGAAGAACAACGGATCTGGGAGTTTTGAATGAAAAAAAAGGAAATATGAAGGTTTTAGCAAAAGATAGAGAAGGGCAGTGGTTTAGCAGGATCGAACATAGGCATTGAAAACCCATTTGGAATGCTATGATACCATGAAAATGTGCATTTTAGCTATGGAAGTTGAAGAGAAACTATTATGCTGTGTTTGGTAGCAGAATTATAGTTGAATAACCCTCGGTTAACTAGTGTGTGCACCAAATATCGGGCAAAGTTGACTAACCCTCGATTATCCGACATAATTTGCCCAAAGTATGCTACCAAACGCACCCTTACTTTCATTGCTTAAAGAAGATAATGTCAAAAACCATTACAAGACTTGAAATACAACAATGAGATGCGACTTTATCGAAACTATTTCTACTTTAGGCTAAGTTTTAACAACAAATACAAAAGTAGATCAGCTATTTGATGCAATGGCATCTTGGGAAGAGATTGAGACATGTGGTGCATCGTTTGGTTCAACATGAGCATGTGATGGCTTATGTGGTCCAACGGAGCACATTGGCACCGTCCATTCTTCCTTCTTCCTCCATAGATTCTCCTCCAACTTGCAACATTTAAACTAGAGGAGGCTCTTAAAAAACAGTTCAAAGTTCTACTAGGGCTATAGTCCGGGTTGACCCATCAGAGAATCTGCCCTTAGGGCAACTTACTCCCTGTACTTTCAGAAGATCCAATACCCTAACCTACCCACCCATGCTTCAAAATATAGGTGATAACCCTCAAAGATAAAAAAAATGCTTTTTCAATGCATAAATGATCTTGAAAAAACCCACATGAGATACCATCTAGTGTTGTTTAACCTTTTCTTTGAAGTACAATGGGATGAGTTGGCCTTTTGAAAGTACATTGAGGTTAGTTGCCCAATAAAAAAGTACAAGTGGATAACTATTAACCCCCAAAGAAAAGAAGCAACAAATCCAGTGAGACTACTCATGTCATAAATCGACTTTAAGACTTATGACATGGACAAATCTAAAATATTTGCGAGAGTGCAAAAATATGACCCAAGTTCAATTATGGCGAGATTTGTGTTTCTCTTTGTCTCTATCTTGTCAGTTATGGTCTTTAATGCTCTGTTATGTTAGAACTTAATTTTTTGTTTTGGATAAAGACGATATTTGGGTATTCTTTATAGAAGGAGAAGAACTTTTGGAAATTATTTTTCCTCGAAAATAATAGATGTACAATACATTAATATATAGATGCCTAACCTCAACTAATACCTTTATTTAAAGTAATAATTCTAATATGATAATTACAACTCTACAAAAACATATTATCAATGAATCATGCTAACAATCCTCCTCAAATTGGTAATACATATCTCGTAGTCCCAATTTGCATAGTGAGTCATGAAATGTTGTACTGCAAACCGCCTTTGTTAGTATATCTACCAACTGGTCCTCTGACCGTACAAACATCAGCTTGATGATTTTCTCCTTAAGATTGTGTTTGATGAAGTATCGATCAATCTCAACATGTTTAATTCTATCATGTTGGACAGGATGGTGTGAGATGGCAATAGTAGCTTTGCTATCACAATATAAGTTCATTTCTTCCCCAAGTGGAAAACCCAATTCCACCACCAATCCTTTAATCCATAGCAGCTCACAAATTCCTTTTGAAGTCCCTTGAAACTCTACTTTAACACTCAACAAATCTATCATTTTTTCTCTCTATGTGACCAAGTTTCTCCTACAAAAAGTAAAGTAACCAGAAGTGGGTTTTCTATCCATTATATTTTTCGCAAGGCCCACCTCCTTATTATGTTGGTCTAGCCCATTAGGTTAAGAAGGTAGTATAAATAGCAAGTGTTGTAAAATTTCAACTCATTCCATCAAGAAGAAAGACGCAGCAGTCAAAACTTGCATTTCTCATTTTCTCATTTTATCTTCTTGCCTTGATGGGTCTCTCAAGGCCATTTCTTAAAACACCATGGGATTTTAATCCCTTGTCACGCCCAATCCGCATCCATATATCCTTCCACCCCGAGATATACATTTTTTGCTAGAAGTATCCCTTTCACTGGCATTTATTTGAGGTATCCCAAGATCCACCAAACAACATTATGTGATCTTCACTTGGACTATGCATGAACTAGCTCACAACTCCAACTACATAGGCAGTATTTGGGCAATGAGCCAAGTAAATAAATTTTCCCACCAAACATTGGTACTTATTCTTATTTATTGCCATCTGATCTAGGAGGATGTCAAGCTTCCGGTTCTGGACCATCATTTATCATCCGGTTTGTAGTCGTGCATCCCTACTTCTTCAAGAATATCTAAAACATATTTACGCTAAGAAAGAAAGATTCCTTCCTTGAATCAAGATACCTCAATTTCAAGAAAATACTTCAGATCTCCAGGTCCTTCATCTTGAATTCAGATGCAAGATACTTCTGAAATTTATTCATCTCTTCTTGATTGTCTCCAATCAAGACCACGTCATCCACATAAACGATCAACGTTGTCCCCTTACCTTCCTTTCGCTTTATAGGAAGGTAAGGTGACAACATTTTCAAGGTGAGGCTCTGTCAATATTTTTTCATAGCTAGACTCAATCTTCCGAACCACGCTCAACGAAATTGTTTAAGGTTATACTAAACTTTATGAAGTTTGCATACTGTATTAGAATCGTAGATAGGAGAATAACTAGGTGGAAGTTCCATATACACTTCCTCTTCAAGATCATCGTGCAAGAAAGCATTTATAACATCAAATTGATATAGAGATCAGCCAAAGTTCGCAGCTAGATACATCAAAGTTCTAACAGTGTTCAACTTAGCGACAACGGAAAAGTTTTACCTTAATCTATGTTGTAGGTATGGGTATCTCTCTTTGCGACGAGCCTCACCTTGACCATTAAACTCTTCCACAATTTTATGTTTAACTGTGAAAAAACATCTGCACCACACTGGTCGCTTCTCAGCTCGAAGTGATACGAGTGACTATGTCTTATTTTTCACAGGCGCATTTTATTTTATTTTTTTAGTCTTTTCAAGCTTATTCCCTTGTTATAGCATCTTGTCATTCGTCCTGCATGCTGACTCTGGATGGGAAAAGGAAAGAAAAATGGACGGATTCATTGCATGGTATAAGGCTAATTGTTGATTCGTTGTCATGAGTTATATGTTGGCATCTACACTCGATTGCTTTCCAAACTCATTTGATGCACAATTACGCTCAGTGGTATGTTGGGAGGTCAATACATACTGTTAAATGTTTGAATGTTTGTGCAAGTACACATATTTTCTATATTCTCGTGTATCTTTGGCGAGAAGGAGGGAAGAGAGAGACACGGTTTCATGCTTTTATTGATTGTAAGCGTTGGTTTGTCGCTACTTTTGTGTATTTTCCATTTTCATAGTAAAACTATGGAGTTTAGATATGTTCCCATTAATCACAAGACTTTATCACATTTGAGAAGTACTTGATTTCTAGAGTCTCTGTGAGCCCCTTGATGCATCGAGTTGTTCAAATGCATTATGTATGGTTCTTGTCATTGGATTTGGTCCCCATATAAAAAAAAAGGGCACCAAAAAGAAAATTGAGTCATGAAAAAAAATGAAAAGAAGAAAAGAAAAGAGAAGAAGGAAAATAAATAAATGATGCGAAAAAAAAACGTTTGGGTTTATTAGAAGAACCAAGAGTATTTGACTAATGCTTGACTTTGAAGTTAAATTCCGAGCTCTTCAATTTTTTTTTCAATATAGGATTACATGTCTCTAGATGCAACTTTACACGCCTACGTCATTTTGAATGATTGCTTAGATAACCATTACTCTATATGAGCATTTTCTATGAGCGTACATCATCTCTGCGTCCGACTCCACCATGAGAGATGAGAGGTTGGAGTCGAGACTTGAATTTTGTGACATTCTTGAGGCCTATGTATTGAAGGATGGTGGTTTGAAGGGCTTGGCTTAGCCCACACACACCAGGATGGGTTGCATGAAAGTAGCACGACATATAACTTGTGATCTTCAGATTGACTTGATGCTTGAACATGCTCATGTGTGAATCCTTGTGACACTTTGACTTGCTTGAATTTCTAAGCATCTTTTGGTTAGTTTTCTTACGTTTGTTTTGTAGATTTTTGTGTTGAATTTGCCCTCGATCAAGAATTGTGTAAAACAAGGGAGAAACGAGCTAAAAGTGGAGAAAATGGAGCACAAGAGCCAAGCAACTCTCGTCGCCGGTGCTGGAAAAAGTTGCATGCTCTCAGACAACCGTCGTTTCCTGGCCCATCAAATCAACTGGAAAATCTGTTGAGTCATGTACGACGTCCATTGCTTCCTGGCAAAGCCCATCTGCGGCCCAAGCCAAACTTCTAGTTAGATGTTTTACTCTTCTAATATACATTTTGACCCTTTCTTTCCTTACTATAAAGGGCCGATTTCCTTCATGTCATAGACCAATTTGGGACATTGACACATTGGGGCCTAGGGTTTTGAGAGAGAGAACTTATACACCTGGTTTTGAAGGAGTTTGAGAAATTTTACACACCAACGATTGAAGGTGCGCACCATTGAAGATCCAACCCAAGATATTGAAGTTGGGGATCACCCTCTTCAACTCTTGGTTGTACTTTTCACCCTTGAATTCGGAAGTTACTCTCTTTTCTTTGAACTCTCTCTATGCGTTTTATAAGTAAATCTTGTTCTTCTTTTTCTTCAATTATGCATAGCTAAATCCTTTTGTATGGGAGTTGTAGTTGATGTTTATTACATGAATGAGTTTATTTTTGTTACTCTGAAATTTACTATGAAGAAAAAGTTTTATGTACAAATGCTGAAAAGGAATAAAAATAAGACAAAAACAATCAACATCCAACAAGCTCCTCTATAGACCTATCTAACTAATGGCTCTTTATCTGTGAAGTTTCCTCGCACTGTTGATGTTCAAGCTCCTTCCTCCATGCCTCAATCTACAGCCAACACCTGCCTGACTTTCACATATTTTAGTAATGCTATCTCTGCAACATTGATCAAAACTTTCACAACCGTCGTTTCCTGGCATTTTTGGTACATGCCTCACATTTAAAGGCATCAAATTATCGGCATGGATGTGCAGGTTTCATGGCTGTCAACATATCAATCAAAGAGATTGGTACACGGATCTATCTGCTTACCTTGATCTGATGACTACAGGTGGTCATAACTGTTAACATAAATCAATAAAATCGGCACACAGCTCAGCCTGAGTGCCTGAGAGCCTTATTAGTTGTGTGACTGTTGTTGGTCCCCATTTCTAAGTACGGTTGGTCAGGCAAGATGAAGGGTGTATTAGCCAATCCATCATGTTATAGGGGGTAGCCTCATTGTTCTTAGTAGCCAATCCGTCAGCTCCTTGTCAGTGACCTCTCTGTTCAGAAATAGTGAATGCCATACATGTTATAGGTTGCACTATCCAGTCTGCTAGAGAATTAGGAAATAATCTCTATTTTCCTGCTGCTCTTACCCAAAGACAAGTTGATCTTTTTCACACTATTCTGGACATTTGGTTCCACTCCAGAGAAGTGTTAATTGTTTCTACACTTCCAGATTGTCTATACCGTGGCTAACCAAATGGCTGTTCAGGCATCCTTGTTGGTTTTACTGCTTTTGCCTTCTAGAAATACCTGAATTGTTGGGGCTTGTGTGTTGTTTAGCAATGAGGGACTATCTTTGAGAAGCAATTTCTGTATTTCAGACAAGATATTCATGGTGAACTTGTAGGTTTGGAATAAATGTTCCACTATCTCATGTTCATCTTTGCATAGGATGCAACTTATATCTTGTCCCTCTTGGATGACCTTTCTGACCCAAATGAGATTGGTTAGATCATATGGTTCATTCCCATGCACTTGTCTTCTCTAGGTCCAGTGCCAGACCCATATTTTCCCAGGCTCTTGGGTCTGCCAGGTTGATCTCTTATTTCTATTAAGTCCTGTATAACATGGGGTATTACTTTGCTAGGGAGGTGTTTAGGTGTCATTTCTTTAGCCAAAATCGAATCCCTTCTCAAATTCTACTTTTATCCTTAGTTTTTGTAAGAACCAAGTAGAGCTCACAACTTCCTAGAGGTCAGTCTATCATTTTGAGGAATATCTGCTTCCACACCTCCTTCCTTTCGGTCCCATCTATTGGGGCAATGGTTTGTTCAATTCAAGGATTCCCTTTATTGAGATCAAGCCATGTTCCCATACTTTGATCTTATTACATCAATTGTTAAGATCTTCTCTCCTTCAATAAGTTTGTCGCCCCATTTTCCAAGCATGGCCATGTTGAAAGCAGTGAGCCTTCTAACTCCTAGTCCACCTCTACCTATTGGAGTGGTTATCTTCTTCCATGACACCCAGCAGATACTATTTTTTTCCAATGTACTTCCCCCAAAAAAGACCTTTGGCAGTTGTTCAATCCTAATGATAGAGGCAAGGGCTTTGTAAAATCAAAAATAATGTCATGGAAGAGCATTTAGGACTGAGTTAATTAGAACCATCTTCTCTCCCACTGATATGTGTTTATGATCCCAAATACTTGAAAGGAATGATCCAGGTTCCATTAGACCATGTGTGTTGCCATCTCTTACAATGCTGTTTGTGCTATATTGATGCCTATCAATTGTCTTTTGGTGAAGTTTATTTTCAGTCCTGACAGAATTTAAAAATTATGGAGGATGGCTTTGAAAGTTTTGACAGTGTTGCAATCTTCCTGACCAAAGAGGATAGTGTCAGCAACAAATTGTAGGTAGGAGATCTGCACCTTGTCCTTACCTATAATCACCAGTCTGAATAGGTTTAGGTTTGCGGCCTTACTGATCATATTGGATAACTCTTGAGCTTCAATTAAGAAGAGAACGGGTAACAAGGGTCGCCCTGTCTCAAACCCCTTGTTGGATTGAACTCCTTGATGTTGAGGCAGATTGCATCAGTTCTTGTACCCACCCTTGCCAAACTGTAGGAAACTCCATACTGTCCATGGTGTCCATCAGATACTTCCAGTTTAGTGTGTCAAACGCTTTCTCAAAGTTCACTTTAAAGATGATAGCTTGTTTCTTCAACTTCTTTATCTCATCAACTAAATCATTTTCTACCAATACTCTATCCAGTAACCTTCTACCTTTTTTGAATGCCACTGGATTAGCTGATATCAGCTCAGTCATCACTCTGGATATCCTGTTTGCATGCACCTTTGAGATGATCTTAGGCATTGCACCAATCAATGTGATAGGTTTGTAGTCCTGTACAAACAATGGTTCTTTGGTCTTAGCTGTCAGAGCTATGTGGGTTGCGTTGCTCCCTTTGGTCACCTTACAGTTCCTTTAAAAATCCTTCATCATCAGGCTTATGTCAGCCTTCATAAGTGGTAAGAAATGCTTTGAAATTAAAATTGAAGCCGTCAAACCCTGGGCTTTTACTACTCCCACAACTTTGGATTGCCTCCATAATCTCTAACTCTAAGAATGGTTGGAGTAGTTGACTTTCGGAGATGCTCGTAAGGGACTTGTATCCCATGTATGCAAGCTTTGGTTTGTTATAGGATTTCGCAGTAAATCTGTCCTAAAAGTGCAGTCTAAAGCATTCCTTCACATGTTCAGGTTCCTGAAGCCATTTGGTTCCATACCACACTCCCATTATTGAATTTTTCCTCCTATTTCTATTGATCTGATTGTGGAAATAGGCAATGTTAGCACCGCCTAGTTATATCCAATCAACTCTGTATTTTTGGTATATCAGATTGTCCCATATTGAGGATACCTTGACTAGTTTCTCCATTAATTCCTTTACTTTGTGGTCATCAACAAGATTGGAGTTGTCCAAGCCGGTTGTTTCTGCCCTTAATTCCCATAGTCTTAGTTCTCCTAGTATCTCCTTTTCCTCTATCCCCAGATCTCTGGGTATCGCCTTATTCCATACTCTGATGCCTGCTTTTATGGACTTAAATTTTTCTTTGATCTGATAGCTTGCATAGCCATCAAGTCCACTGCTATGCCAGGCACTTTCCACTAGTGTGTTATAGTCCTTGTTCTACATCCATATATTTAGAACTTTTAATGGCTTCGGCCTTCATTCTTGCTTATTGTGAATAAGGCTTACATGGCAGTGATCTGAACCATCCCTCTCTAAACCTGTTTGCACCCAATCAACCTCTTGTTCGAGCCCCATCTCGTTGAACAGAAACCTATCCAGGTGACTCATGGTTTTAAGAGAGATGAGATACCATGTGTATTTTCTCCTTGTCATTCTAAGTTCGTGTAGCTGCATAGTCTGGACAAAATCTCTAAAATAGTCAATCTCATGTGCATTTGTATGCTGAGAGGTGCCCTTTCGTTCTCCTTTTTCCAATATAGCATTAAAATCCCCCATGTGAAACCATTTTTCGCCTATTTTCCCAATGTGGGCTTCTATAAATTCTTTCCACTACTCTTGTCTGACAGATAGGTGATTGGAGCCATAAACATTCACCATATTTGAGATGTTCTCCTCCTTATTCCACAAGCCAGTCACACCAAGATATCCCTCTCCATCAAACATGATAATTCTACTGAATTTTTTGGTGTTCCATATGCAAAGCAGCCCCCTAACTGTCCCTGTGAACCCTTGTAGATCTAGTCAAAATCAAGGTCATACCATAAGTATGTGCCTAGCTTTTTATCAATACTATCCAATTTTGTCTCCTGTATGCTGATGAAGTCAACTCTTTGGCTTTGTATCAAGTGCTTAACCTCTTTCTTTTTGCTTGTACTTCCCAAGGCCCTGACATTATAGGTGATGATCTTCATGGGGCATCTGTCACCTCTGCCCTAATTGTGTGGTCATGGGTGTGTGCACCAACATCTTTCTGGATATTCTGGTTCATCTCAATCAGGATCACCCTTGTTTGTTCTAATTGGGACCCATAATGTATCCCAAGTTGGCATCCTATGGCCATGATGGAATCCGCCTACACTTGAAAGTGCAACCTATTGTTTTCATCTGTGTCATACTTAGAGGTGATCTCTTGTTGATCATCATGTAGTCTAGTAGTTGGCAGATGAGTTAGTTGGCCTAGCCATTTGTCAAGGGTTGCTATGTGTTTTTCTCTGTCTTGATCCAAATCTTTCCTAGTCTGATTTCATGTCTTTGGCCCTCCGCCTCTTGGTTTGCTTAGCATTTTCTTTCTTAGTGGGGTGACATGTTATTCCGAGTGGTAGCCCAAGGGTGGGAAGTCTGCTTCAGTTGGCTTGGCCTCAAGAGAAATCAATGATGTTTCATGATATATTGGCACTTCTTCAGTTTGTTTGGCCTCAGCAGAAACCAATGATGTTTTCTTATATATGGGCACTTCTTCAGTTGGCATGACCTCAGCATGAATCAATGCTACTTCCTGAACTTTAGAGTTAACTTCCAAGTTATACTCTATTTGTTTTGCCCTTCTATTTAAATTGTCCAAATCTATATCCCTCCTCACAAGGATCTTACAGGCATCTACATCTCCAATGTGAATATGCTCAAGTACAGTGGGCTCAACAGTTCCTGATATTAGTTTCTTCTCAAGTGGCTTTTCCTTTATTCTAAGTTGTGCCTCAATGATCTCTTCCATGTCCACCACCTGTGTCACTTTGGTTTCCGGCACTATCTCACTACCAGTGCCAGTAGTTTCTTGGCTAGTATGGGGCCACCAGTCTAGTTTAGCTGGTACCAGGTAACCCTTGGGTGCACAGGAGGTGCAGATTTACTTTTGGCTTCAACATTCACTGCTACTCCCATTTCTCACGTACCAATGCTCCGAATGTAAGCATTATCACTATCAGAAGATGTCTCGCTATTACCAATAGCATTGCTAAAGCTATCATCATCCCCAGATTCTATCGAACTACTATTCTCTGCTTGCCATACATCCAAACAGAATTTCCTTTCACCAATCTCCACAATAGTTAGGGGGTGCATACACCCGTAAATCTCCACATTAATGTTTTGGTTTATTAGGGACCCAATACACACTTGTACCACTGATGCGCAAATACTTGAAGAACTTGCTACTTGCATGTGTACAAGTCACACAAGTAATATAGTGAAGAGAAGGATGTCGAACCTCAAGGATCGTGGTTAACAAACACTAATATTAACAAGTTTTTTACAATTTAAACCAACACTAAAAAGGTTGTTTTTAATCTACTGGTTATCTGAAGAACCATGCATGAACGGAGACAATTAAAATGCAGTCAGGTATGTTTAGCACAAATGCAATGGATAGAAATATCCAGGGATTGCACTTTCACCACTTGACTCTCTCGGGTGGATTCATAGTTAGCCTATGATGCTTTGCTCCTTATGTTGTGTCTACCGAACTCTCCTTCCCTAGGCATAAACCTCTTTTTAGACTGAATGCCCTTATTTGGTTCACCAATGAGCACCTCTCGTATGTCACATTAAGAAAACCAAAGACTTTTCTAGCAGTTAATCCTCGTACGGTAGCACTGATTCTATAGTCATTCTTATGCTATAACAATTAATGTGGGTTTTGCCATGCCTAGCGTAGCTTGTGCCTATCGGCCTCCCACTACTCTTAGTGCATCTATCTATGTAGGCCACACATATGTAGATGAGTATGAAAATCAGTAAAACCAAACACAAAATTAGTTGTTAAAACAAGATAAACATTCTACTTTCTTTCGAGTTCATCAAGGGCTATATCGTGCCCCTAGAGAAAGAGTATTAGCTCATTCTCAGGCAAGAGACATCCTACAAATGACAAATACAGAGTTCATTACAATAAACAACTCAATCAAAATCAATCTCCCTTGAGTACGAGCTCACGAACAAGTAATCCCTAAACCCTTGATTTTTTGTACACTTTTTTGGCTCTGTAGGCTAAAATGTTTTTGTACCTTATATACCAAATCCATTAGCTTCTCTAGGAAGCATGGAGTCCAATCGAATGGTGGATTTGTCTGCCTAATGAGTTTGGTATATGCTAAATGTGTTCAAGTACCACCTTGCAAGATTATTTGGAATCAGAATTGATGTCGTGCCTGGGATTTATGAGGCAAAACTTATGCTTTTGGGATTGTTTTCCTTGTTTTCTTCTTAGTCAACTTTAAATGAAATGTTACTGCAAAAGAAGGAAAAATGGATATAAAAGTGTGTCCTTAAATCAATATTGAGCAAAATCAGACTCAGATAGTCTTCTTTAATTAGGTATAAAATCGGCTCATCAACATCCAACTTAAATCCTTGCTTGCCCTCAAGCAAACATATTCCTGAAAAGATCTATTCATAGATTGAGGACGTTTGATTACAAATGGACATCCAACTTTAAGTAGTGCATGCACAAATTCAAATTCTTTTGCTTTCGGTTATCACAAACTTTATGTTACTTCATGCATTTAGGGGTTGATTATCGTTAGCACCGTGTGAGGTTTTCTCATTTTCAGGTTAGGTTCTCGTCCTCAAACTAAGACTAACATATTTGTCCTCTTCAATTTTTTGAATTTCTCTTCATCTCCCTTACTTATTGCCATGCCAAGGTGGTTAGCAATTGAAATAGACATCAAAGCCAATGCAAATACATAATTTCTCAATCGAAATCATACATTAGACCCGAGAGCATTTACATACATAATAATGTAGGGATATTTACATACATCACGATATGCTTCTATTTTTCTTTTCTTTTCTTGGGAATAACTATTCTGATCTTTGAATGCACACAAACAAGTGCCTAGCTATCCTTCGACATACAAATAATTTTTTGGCTTCTTTTTTTTTCTTATCCTTTTTCTTTTTTCTATCCATAGCTTGTCCCGTTCTTGATTTAGGCTCAGAGGGGTTACTTTGAATTTTGAAAAATTGTTTGGATTTCTCTATCAATCCAAGTCTAAGTTCGGGTACCTTCCTTAAATTTTTTTTAATAAATATCTCCCCCACGGTTCTATCCTCAATTATTTATTCTGTGTTTTAAAAGTATGGTGATGACTTTAGCACAACCTAGTTTTCAGGCAAGCAATTAAAATAGGACTTCCAAGAATGACATAAAATAGCATCATTAAACAACATAGTTCAAAACAAAAATTAGCAGATCGGGAGTAAATAAAGCAAGAGTTCAAACGAACACCTATCCCCAAACTTGAGAGACATTGCCCCAGTAGATAAATAAGGAGATTAAGGAAATGAAAGCAATACTCCCCCGATGGCAGGCGGAGTCATGCTTCATTGAGAGTCGAAGTAAGATCCCACCAAGTTGTAAGCTTGTGTTCCAACATCATCATCAACAACCTTGTCCTCTTTCTCTTCAAATCCAATTCTACTAGCTGCCTCGCTTGGTGGTGCAGATGGAGTGAAAGTCAGTTATGGTGGAAGCGGACTGATGGGGAACTCGATACACTTCATAGTTGTCATCATGATCAGGTTCGTGTAGACTGCAGCAACCCAATGGTAAGAGTGCTCTATAAAAGCTTCCCATTGCTCTAGGGTTGGGCCAACTCCAGCTTGTGTCTTGGCTGGGACTGGACCTTTGGACTTAGGTCTAGGGCTTGGTTCCTGTAATGTCAGAGAAGGGGTTACCAGTTTGCTTTTACCTTTTACCTTTTTCCTTTGCCCTGGTAGATGCATTGGATGGTTCTAGAGTGGCCTTGGTCTTCGCTTCTCTTGTCAGAATAGGTATCCAGCTTGCTCATCAGATTTGGTGTGGTGTCTAGAGCAGGCGAGAACAACTTTCATCTTCTGTCAGGGCTACTCCAGCCTTCAGGCACGTGGAAGTAATTAGGAAAGGAAAATGCAGTGAATTCAAGCACTTTTCCAGTGAATCCAAACTTTCCATGATATACTTGTACGTAACCTTGCCCATGTTGATGCTACGCCCTGTCTCTATTGCATAAATGAGCTGAAATCTCTTCAATTTGATATTCCCAGTATGCGTGGTTGGCAGGCACTATCCTTATACAGACAAACAAATGCCACTTCAAGATGCTAGAGTGACAATCGGTCTTGTTAACCCCTAGTTCCAGTAGTCGGTGGCAGTTGCATTTTTCATATCATCCCAGGTGTACACAGAAATTGAGCTACATCGGCTAAATCTAGGTATCTCCCATTAAATTAGGATAACTCATCATTATCCGAGTGAATGAGGCTAAGCACCTGATTTATCTCAGTGGGACTGAATGGCACATTGACTCCCCTGACATAAACTTTGAAATCATTTATAACAGCAAGAATAGCATAAAACGCCCTCACCACATTTGGGGTGTACTCTCCCCCGAGTTCTCAAAAATTGTGTCCAATACATATCCTTAACAGATTTCCTAATGATAGGCATGCATATAGACGAAAATCCTCACTCTTTAATAACATCTAATACTCCAACAATTGTATCAAAGAACTTCTTAGCAACATCATTCACAAATTTATTGGGAACTGCAGACTGAGTAAGCTTAGTCTTTTTTGGGCGGCATGCTTGTTGGATTCTAGAGACTACTGGAGTAAAGAGGTTGAGTTTAGCTTTTACTACTTCTGAACGCAGTAAAGCACTCACACTCTGGTGAAACCTGGATTTACTACCATGGTTAATGGACTATGTTGTGGACCCAAGAGAAGTGCGACGCTTAGGATTTGTCACATTGTTTGAAAATGAGTTGTGTCCAGACGCGGGACATCACCCGAGCTTTTATTTTGGAACTTGAGGTGGGCCCATTTTTATTTTCTTACAATCACAATATTGGTTACTAGGCTGGTCATGTTCAGTTAAAATTAAATGCACGTTAGTATAGCTGTTTACAAACAAGGACATGGTGAACATGGGTTGCTAGTGGAAATCCTATGTACTCTTTATGCTTCATGCTTCCTTGTTGTTGATGCATTGTCTCCATATATTTTGGGGTCCATTGGATTTACCTGAGTGATACATCAAGGTAGATTAGGAGCTATAATGACTCTATAAAACATGCCTAATTAAATCAGCAATTAAGACAATAAAATTAGACAAAAACTGCCAGATCCGAACTTATATTTGCCCTTTCCCAAACTTAACAACTTGCATAGCATATTGATGAAGATGAAGTTAAGTAAGAAAGGGTTGAGGATATGATAGGTCCCTGAGTGGCTTCAAACTCATGCACAACCCACATCCAAGAAATTCAACACTAAAAGTAGCAATAAAATAAAGTTTAATCTAGTTAAAAACTTGTGCGACATTAATCTTGTTAAAATGAACAATCCTTGGCAACGACGCCAAAAGCTTGATGCACAAATATTTGAAGCATTCGCTACTTGCAAGAGTACAAGTCGCATAAGTAATATAGTGAAGAGAAGGATTTCGAACCTCGAGGATCGTGGTTACAAACGCTAACATTAACAAGTTTCTTACAATTTGAACCAACACCCAAAAATGTTGTTTTTGATCTTCTAGTTATCTGAAGAACTATGCATGAACAGAGACAACTAAAATGCATTCAGGTAAACCAAACCAAACCAAACCAAACATACCCAGTATATCCCGCCTTTCGGCAGGGTCTGGGGAGGGTGAGATGTACT
>JAOWBN010229318.1:0-12689 GCA_028565015.1 Pinguicula moranensis
CGCAGCTACAGAAGCTGCTTGCCTTGTCCTAAGTGTTGACGAAACCGTGAAAAACCCCAAGGTAACATCTGAATCTTTTTGATTATGGAACTTTTTTAAAATCAACAAATCATTTCATCGTATTCACACACGCACACACCCTTTTACCTATTTCTTGGAGAGCTTTGTTCTACCCGGGTATCGAATTCGAGACCTCTTAGTTATTACTGCGAGTATTCCACCACTTGAGCTATCAACACTCAATCTTTTTTATGGAACTTATTTCTTTAACATGCCAATATTTAATAAACTATACGTGTTACTTCGTTTTAAACGGGTTTAACTCACTTGGTCAATTCGGATGGCAGTCTGAACGTGCACAAGGAGAAGCTGCTGCAAGCGCTATGGGTGGTAGAGGCCGCGGTGGTGGAGCATTCCGTGGTCGTGGTCGTGGTTGTGGTCGTGGGATGAGGAGGCGATAGGATTCCAGGGTTTTTCTCCTTTTCATCCCTATCTCTGTTTCTTGTTCCGTTTTTTATTTTTTATTTCTCGGGACGAGACAGACATCCGGCTCATTCAGGTCTTTCCTATATCAAGGTACAAAATTTTGGTTCTATCATGCAACATCACATTCATATGCATTTAGTGACATGAATCGCCTATCCCACACAAGTTGTGTGTACTTGTAAGACAATTGTTGTTTCTGGAGAAGTAAGGTCTGTAGTTCCTGTAGCGATTTACAGTATTTATTGGCTTATATGGTGTCTGCAGTAACATTAGTAAAGAAAATGTATTACCCTGCAGATAGTAATTTTATTTGGTCTCTTTATTTACCTAACCCCCAATTTTCTTTTATCTGATCATGTATTATATAAACTCGGCTGGTCCTCGTTATCCATATCTATATCTCTAGTTATTAATTTAAGACAATCAGATAAGTTAGAAACTCAAAAGGCTTTGAATCTGTTGGATTTGGGTACATTTGGTAACCCGGATATTAGTTATCCCGTATTTTTTTAGAATTCTGATATTTGTGTAGAGAAATGATATAGCGCACCACTGTTTTGCGCAAGACTATGGGGTATTTTGCGTAGACCCTCTTATGTTTATAATTGGATTATAATAACTTTTTTTGAAAAATGAAGAGTTATTTTTTTAAAAAAAGTGTTTATAATTGAATTATAATTTTAAAAAGTCTGCGTAAAATATGGACTATATCTAGTAGATCCGAAAAACCTATATTCGTCCATTTATTACAAAACTCCTCTATGATGGAGAAATATCGTACTTCACCAATAAATTCTGTCATCACGAAAAAGACAACCAAACACTTCATTGTCGCGGAACATGAGAGATTCTCGACATATTCATAAATCATACCCAACTGATGCTAATTGATACTCCAATCAATATCCTACAAATATTGTACTAACCAGTTCGTGTGTTTTGATTGAAGCTAGTTGGAATCAACTTACTAAGTAACGTTATGGATAAGATATGAGTGATATAACGCACGATCAAGAATAGATGGATCCCATGTGTTAAACATAAGATGGACGGTTAGAATTGACATTACAAAATTTGAGAGAGAAGGGAATTTGGAAAAAAAGAGGAAAATAAAACCTAAAAGACTGCCCTAAACCCTATGGTACGCCATTTTTATAGAATTTAGGGCATTTTTTTTGATTTTATTTCTTTCTTTTCCCTAAATCCAAAAGAAACACCATGCTTTGGGAAAATAGATTTAAAGTTCAGGGAGAGAAACTAGAGGGAGAAAGAAATCGATCTTTGTTTTTGATAATTAGAAAGAAATTGATTTTTGACGGAGGAAAAGAGAGAAGAAAGAAAAGATCTTTTGGGTTTTAATCATGTTCGTTGATTTTGTAGCAAATCAACAGACAAGATCAGGACGTAAAAGTGAGTAAAATCCTGAACGATGAATAGATTAGCTTCAAAACTCAGCAATTGTAAGCACCATGACACTAGATGTACTCATTTTTTAGGCTTTGGCCTCTCTTTTAATAAAAATTAATTTAAATAGAATTATAAGAAATTTATGTACTTAAGTCTAACCAAGTCCAAGTCCAAGTCCGAATACTGTACATATAAATCAACACACACCAAACCTAGACAACGTGGGGCGAACAACAAACTTTAAGAAATGGAATGCACTTCTTAATGTTCCACAAAAGATCTTATCTACCAGCAAATTCACAAAAGATTCAACTCATCATAAAAGGTAACTAAATTGAAGAGAATCTCCTGTCCAAGTTAATATAACTATTTTTGACATGACAATAATCACTTCCACAGTTTCACTACTTTGTCATGACTAGCTGAAGCTACTAAGCCACCCGCTGTCGAAACAGCCAAAGATGAGATCAATCCTTCGTGCGCTGCTAAGGTCATTGTAGCATTCTCATGCATGTTCCAAAGCTCAAGAGACTGAAGATATCATAATATATGGTTTCAGAAAACAGAAGAATCACAGAATGTTCTTTAAACTTTGATTTCATTCTTAGTTGCTGCGTTGTGGGGGGTGAGGTGTTATGTAAAAGTGGCGTCATCACCCGAAATATGGATAAATACAGGTGAGAGATGGAGTATCTACATTCCGCAATTATATTGGTTCACTAGATGGCATAATCAAGCTTTGTGAACTAAAACAAGAGAATGACTTGCCTGGTAACACCCGATGATAAGTACTGATGAATAGGTATGATGGAAAACAGAAGAATGGAATTTGTTGCCGGTACAGGTAAGCTCATGTAGACATTCCCCTTCGCTCCCCGATCTAAATGCCCAAACTTTCACTGAATCTTCACTGACAGACGCCAAGAGCTCGCCAGATAGGTCCCAACAAATGGAACGAATTGGTTTCGTGTGGCTCTGTGCAATGTGAAGATGTTGAATAATGCACGTTAAAGAGATGAAATACTATGGATACAATAGTTATCGAACGTAAATATGGGGAAGGAACCTTTAAAGAGTGCAGACAGGTCTGTGTCTCTACATCAACTATTGAGACAACATTCTCTGCAGCTGCAGCTAGATATTTTCCAAGCCGGGGCTGAAATCTCACTTGGGCAGAGCCACCCTAGATGAAGTACAGATGGGGAGATTGCGAACAAGAAGTTTACTTTCTTAACAAGATCCTTTCCGAAGAAATGCAAAACAAATTTATTTTAACTATTTACCTTGAAAACTCTTCCGCAGCTACCATTATTGACGCTCCAATATCTTATCTCCCCATCCCCATCACACGAGCAAATGAGATCTTCTTTGTTGGGGTGGAAGTCTAATGACATTACACCCGCAGAATGCCCAGTAAAGGTACGCAGTGAATAGCCAGACTGCAATAAATGTCAAAGATAACAATAACTATAAAAGAGAATATTGAAAACTATTGAAAATGTAGTTATATCTGATATTGTCAACCAACATTGTCCGCATCCCAGACTCGGACAGTTTTGTCAAAGGATGATGTGGCAAGACGGGTCATACTAGGGCTGAAACGGACATCAGTAATGAAAGATGAATGTTCTTCCAGGGCAGATTTGGCCTTCAAACTATCGGTGTGCCATATCACAGCCTGCAAGATTTTGAAGATAATATTTTGCATAAGTTCAATGGTGAGAGAAATCATGATTTAGCATCTCTAAATAATGAGTGATGAAAATGACCAAAAATAAATAAATAATGAGTCATTAAAATTTGACCTTTTTGTCATGGCCACCGCTGGCAAGAAGCTTCCCATCTGAAGAGAAGTGGCAACATGCAACTTTACTAGCACTGGCCCGAACATTTTTAAACTCAGCAAAACTGAAACCTGAACAACAAGAACTCCCAGTAAGAACACAAACAAATTTGTGTTAATCCAGCCAGAAAGCAAACTGGAAATACAGTCTTCAACGTGCCTTTGCCAACATCCATAGAACGACCAACAGCATCTCGAGCATCAGCATCATCATGACGTAAAAAGGACTCAACATCTTCAACATCGTCCACAAAACGATCTATACCAGCTTGTACAAGATCTTTATCACTCCACTGCCAAAATTGCAAGTCCAATAAAACTCAATGGAAAACACACATCAAGTCAACCAAAGCAAAGAAGATGATGATTGATCTCACAATTTGATTTGAAGATGATGTAATGGTGCCAGTATTATCAGTTGGAAACGTCATCAGTGGCTTTGAAGAACTGGCACTGTGAGGGGGCATTGACATCACATCTCCAGCGGTATGAGTCGAGGGTGTTGAGGGAGCGGAACTCGGGGAGGGCCCAGGTGTGTTTCCAGTTCCCGAGCTATTAGCAGGGCCAGAAGAGGAAACAGGCTGCTTTCTTTTTCTTCCAATCTGGTTTTTTGAGGCCTTGAAATGAGCAAAGGACTATGTGACAAATAATTTTCCACCTTTTAACTAGTGCATACTACTTCGTAGCATAAGCCCCTTGAAAATTAAGGGAATAAATCATGGGAACATTTATCTTCTGATAAGACATAAAGACCATACCTGATCATTCCCACGAAAGGAGTTTGACATGTTACCATCACCAGTGACATTACCAGTTACCATAATCTTATCTTGCTGGATGTTGTGATTTGAACCCTGGGGCTGCTGACCAGAGAGAACTTGCTGCTGAAGCTGTGATTGGTTATTACTCTGCAGCTGCAGCTGCTGCTGTTGCTGCTGTAGTTGTGCTATTTTCAACTATACAACAGATCAAAATCATCAATTCTGTAAACTGTAAAGGAAAAATATCTAATTTAAAGAGCAGAACCAAAATGCATCTCACCTTCATTAACATTTCCGGATCTGGACGAGACAAACCAGCACAACCCCCTTGTAAGGGGGATCCCATATTGGGAATCACATCGCCAACAGGATTAGAAAGTCCATCTCTTCCCATTGACAAACTACGATTATTGACAAGCATTCTTAGTCTTCTGCTCTCTATATCACTGGCTGAGGGTGAAGTTGAATTCTGTTGTGCAAGCAACAGCTGTTGTTGCTGCTGAGGAGTTAGCATCTGTAACTGATGATATGGCTGAGGATTTTGCATAAATGATTTGGGCTGCTGGAGAAGTCCATTGCGGAACTGATCAAGACCCTATAAGATTAACAATATCAACATCATTGTAAGACAAGGCCAATAAGCAAATTCAACTAATCACTTATTTTTTTTATCAAGTACAAGAATATTTGTTCATATAATACAAGTATCAGCAGAGGTACAATACAACCCCCCACCCCATCCCCAAAAAAGTAAGGAATATCAATCATACTCTTTATCCAGAGTCATGCAAACCATATTCTAATGCCATGAAGAAGTAAAAAATGGCAATAGTAAGTATAGCTAATGCCGATACACCTAAAGAACAACTGACAGAGAATAATATACTTTCACATACTTACAGTTAGTGGCCATCCTTTCAGTGTCAAATTATTTCCAGCTTGATTTGAACCTGCATAAAAAAGAATGCTATTAAGTAAAGCGTGTAAATAAACAAATGAATGGCACTACTCTCTTCCAGCTCATTTTCTACAGACAAGCATCTTTAACAAAGTTATTGAAGTGCCACATGTATGCAAAATATGAATGATCACATTCAGTCAGTTGTAGGATAGGAAGTGCACCAGGCATTCCAATCAGTGATCCATCAGCGCCGGCAGCTCTGGGGTTCAGGATAGGATTCATCTCAGACTTGATCTCCTGTTAAATAAAATGTGCGGACAATAGTATAAATCTTTAAACAAAGTCAGCAAAATAATCTAAAAAGTGAAAACGAATAGAATACTGACGAGTGTAGACCCTTGAGATTGCTGGCTCCGTGCTTGAGCATGGGAGGCCATTCCACTAGCCGCACCATGCAGTACCTGCCTGAAAATTAATGTGGATTAGAGAACCATTCAGCAGAGAACTATACATGACATGCATATGCAGGAACTAATGAAGAGAGAACGAAGCTTTATAAGATACATCATTTCTTCCTAACTTAAAAGGATGATGTGAGCATTAAATAGTCTAAGGCAGTAGAAAATTTCGCTCCTCAGCATCATCCCAAAAAATTTCGGACAGTTTTGTCAAATGATGTGTTGTGTTGTGTTGTTTTGAGTACGTATGCAAAACAAAACAACACAACACAACATACCCAATATATTCTCAACTAAGTTGGGGTCTGGGGTCAGATGTACGCAGCCTTACCCTTATAATTATATGTATGAGTACGTATGCATATTTGCTAAAATAAATAATAGGTAGGTGGTCAAACGAAATCATACCCAGATGGTTGCCCGGCTGCCGCAGCTGATTTCAAGAGGGAGGCATGGCTGGGATCCAAAAGCTGGCCCACATTATCACCAAATCTTTGCTGAAGGGAAACGCTGCAAAATCAGCAATACAAACAAACAGAAATGCTTTCTTCCATGCAATATGTACCTTAAGAGCTGCATCATCCAAACCATCCCTTGGAACAGGAAGCTTTAACTTCTTCTCATACATTTCCGTTGCAAGAGCATTGGCTGTAGCAGAACTCTGTCTCATAAGAGGATCATTTCCAACCATTCCATTAGTTGAGCCATTCAGGAGGTGACCACCCTCACGCCGCTGCTGCTGTAATTGTTGTTGTTGTTGCTGCTGCTGTTGCTGTTGCTGAGCCTGTCTCTGCATTAAAAGCTGCTGCATCTGCATTTGCTGCTGCTGCTGTGGGTTCTGTGGCTGCTGTGATTGCGGCTGTTGTTGCTGATGCTGTTCTCTTGCTTTCATTAACTGAGTCTGTTCTTATTCTAAAAAGTTAGGTAGCTGGTTTACCACTTGATGAGAGTTCTCCATTCAAGAAAAAAGGTTGTCTAATGGGTTATAGCACATGTGGTACACAAATAAATTGCACTTCATCATTTGAGAAAATACCTCCATATATATTACAATTGACTTGGTATTTTATTGAACGCAAAGTCAAGCAGCAATGGAGTATGTAGGCTACATCAGCAACTCAGCTGAGTTTAAATAAGGTTGGCAGCCAACACCTCATCTATGTCATACCCAGGACATGATAAAAATTCAAAAAAAAGATGCACGGAACAGAGACTAATGTTAAGATTTGCAACAAACCTCAATGTAGGATGCAGCAACATCGGAGTGTTTTTCATTTGTTCTGGCAATAAATATATCCCAAAATACTGACCACCATTCAAAGAGGAATCCACCAGGAGCATCAATTGCTGAAACATGCACACAAAGAAAAAGAAGAAATTGTCCTAGAGAAAACCTTAAGATGGAATAATACTATCCTATTAATTCCACATTCTATATGCTTACCAACAGGGTCCGATGACACTTTTGCCTCAGAAAGGAAGGCCTGTGCAGATGCCTTCAAATCTCTCTTGATGAGATAGTCGTAAATATATACATCCAACCTAAAACAATGGAGCCCCGAAACATACAGAAAATATATAGAGTCACGCAGCTTCAGTTCCAAAGGCATGAGAAAAAGGAAGAAAATGGCCTAGATATTAACCTAAAAAAACTTTGAATTACTAAATTAGCTAACAGAAACACGATCAGAAAAATCCTGACAGATCCAAAGCATTACATCGTCTTATAATGAGAGAAAAAGGGGTGGGGCGAGAGGATGGGGGCGGTCATATTATTACCTGAGAACCATGTAAAATTTCTCCCAAAAAATTATCTTCAACCCGATAACATAATTAAGCCCTTAAATCACACCAACTAAAATCAATGGAGAATTGTCCATCAACTGATCACAAACAAGGGCGAACACAGAAAACCCAGAACTTTAACTATAGACTGAACCAACAACTCTCGGGAAATACCCCCACCCAAAAGAAAACACAAAATTAGAAAGCAAAAACAGACAAAGAACAGCAAGCTTACATCTTATCCGCTTCCCAGTTAGTCTGCGACATACTTCGCAATCCTAATAACACAAAATCCTAACTAAGCAATCTTTCCTCCTGTTCCCACCCCTTCAAGCCTCTGAAGAAGCAATCAAGTCAATACATGTAAAGATTTTAAAAGCAACTGAAAAAACAGATTACTTCAAAAAAATACCCAACATCAAAACAAGAACTTTTCGTTATCTTTCTCTCCTTTTCTGCTCTCTTTTCTCATTAACAAAAATATCACTACGCCTTTGCTCTCTTCTTCTCTCTGATTAGCTCTGCTGCTCGGATTAGAAAGGCTTGTTCAGATATCTTAATGACTCCTTGAAAAACAATATTTACCTTTTAGATCCCTATTAATTAATCAAATTACCTGTTCGAACCGCCCCCACGGAGAGAGAGTAGCGAAAATGACCAAAGAGAGACCTCCAGAACTCGCGATTTACAAGTGGTAGGAGGGGCTAATATGTCAATACGTAAATTTTGATTCTCGAGCATCTTCGATAAATTACGCCTCGTAATTTTGTGTATTTATAATTTAGTCCCTGTATTTTGGTTTATTTCCATATCTTGTCCTTTCCACCAACTTTTAGATCATTTGTGGACTCAAGGTTGAACTAGTAAGAGTGAGTGGGTGGTGAAATCACAATTTTACCCTTTGACTTCCGGTTGCCAAGTCTGTGCTTGATAAAATAGAACTTAAATTAATAATTGAAAGAAAATACTGGCGTCTATAATTTATCTCTTAATTTAATATGATTAGCAATTAATAAAACGTCAAATAATTATACATTAAAATAGTGATTGTAATGTTAAGAAATTTACATAATTTTATTTCTGCCCTCACACAATCTATTCCAGGCAATTTTGACCGAGATTCAAAGGAATCAGACAATGGGTTTCAAAAAACAATCACATATTTAAGGGTGAATATTTGTTAGGGTTATAAGCTAACCTAAATCGAACAAGACGGTTAGAGAAATGATATAGCACAGGATAAAAAAAACACAAGACAGCGCAAGACACCACAAAATGGATAATTATATCCCCGTATTAATTTCTATACCAATGTTCAACACGAGGGTATAATGGTGAAAACAGCTCTGTCTTGAACTGTCTTGTACACATTTATCCTATGCTATATCATTTTTCAGACGGTTATGATATTTTATAATCACACTTTAAGTGAATTATAGAATATATTTGGTTTGCCAAATCCCGAATAATTATATATATAAATTTATTTTTTAATAACTTTGTCAAAACGACATAGAAGGACATCGTTTTTATCAAAACGACGTTGTTTTAAAAATAAAAATATATATTCATAAAATAAAAAAATAAAATACTTTTTGATTTTAATAAAACACGATCAGCAAAAAAAAATCAAACCAAACAATTTTGGTAACGACTTTGAAAATCAAACCGACTCGAAGTACTGAACCAACCAAAATTGTATTTCGTTTTCGTTTTCCAATTCCTGAAAATCAACATTTTTTTTAGAATACGAGACTGGAGGGTGATCTTCGTTCAATCAATTTTAATTACCTAATTCATACTCAAATTATTATTATTATATTAACTAACTCGTGTGCTATAGAGAATATATGTCCAAAGTAGTGTTTGTTCTAAGTAGAATGGAGATCTTATTTGACTTGACTTAGAAGAGAAAGCGGATCTCCATTGATATTTCCTTATTTGAAGAGAATGAAAATAAATCTCTAAGAAAAAAAAGAAAATGATCTATTTTATTTCAAGGTCTGTTTTAATTGGGCCCGGTCAAGGTCCATTGATTTGGGCTTTGCATATTATTGGATAAAGATGAAATTTGATGGGCTGACTCAGCCCGTTAGTTCGTTATTTTTCAATTAAGGGTATTCAAATCTTGCGTTTGCCCTTAAGTTGTCTAAAATAATTATGATATAATCCATACAACAACAGCATATCTCATATATTGCCAACCAAATTGGGATCTGGGAATCAGGTGAACGATATGGCCCATAATTTGATTTATTTATCAATGAATTTTGGCTTAATAGTCGAAAATCAACAACATACTCAGTATTTTAATAATAATAGGATTTGCAATTTGAATTTGTTACTTGATGTTTGGAAATGAGGCGACAATCCAAAGATTTGTCTCCACGAGCCGATTGGGGGGTCAGTGGGGGGCCTAGTCCCTCTAAAATTTGTGGACACCTTATATTTGGACCAAAAAAATGTAAATATACTTGAAAAAAATTTAATGTACTTGAGCCAAATTTTAGTAGTATTTCATCCAAAGAATGTATTTTAGGCATGAAAAAATTTAAATATGCCCCAGACATTGCCTACGGGCAAGATTTACTGGGTATGTTTGATTTGGTTTAAAAAATTTAAATATGCTTAACAAAAAAACTTAATGTGTTTGGATGAAATATGAGTATTATTTCATTAAAATGACATTTTTTGGGTGATTAATATTTTTTAGTTTTTACAAGCATTCATATTTTGTATTCTCTTGATGGATTAACTTTATAGTATATAAAATAATTTATTTTTTAATTTTTATTATTATTTAAATTAATAAATTATTATTTTTCATCACTGTCATTTTCGCCCCCTCTGTTTTTCTTTCTTTCTAAATTCACCTTTGTTCGTCTCAGATCCCAATGCCAATTTTCTTGCAGATTGTTCCTGCTAATAGACACGTAGCAATCCCTATTTTGCTGAGGCAGTTAATTTATTTTACAGGCTCTCAAAAGCTACTTGCCACTGGGCACTGGATACAAAACAACAAAAGAGACTGAAGAAGAAGATCACTGGATTCATCTGATAACTTTTTTTGTTTGTTTGATACAGGGTATCCGGACCACCTCGGTGACATGAACCGGTTAGTAACGGACCAGAAGCACCCACAGTCGTGGCCACGAGAACTAATTGCCAGTAGGTTCGAACACTTTGGCCTGCCTACTGGAGTACTGGAGGCTACAATTTGGAGTCTCCAGACTCCACTGTTATTTACGATAATATGCATTGAAGATAAATAAAATAAATAAATAAAAGTACAGATACGTTTCAGACAAATAAGAGAAGCCGACAGAAAGTTATACAGTGTTAAGAAAATGAAACTCTGCAAGCAAAAACGATATAACGCACGGATTTATGCCGCACGGAAGCCAAATTTTTTTTGGTTTAAATAGTGTAGGTCGGACCGAATTAATTCAGGTTTAAGGGTAGACACGTTTAATATTGCGATAAAAAAATAGAATAATCAAATTTATTTTTTATTTTTTTTGAAATTATTTTATTATCAATATCGGTCGGATATGAAAATTTAGAAATTATTACGATCAGATACAAATACAACAACAGTTTTTCAGTCAGCTTCGTAATAATAAATATCAGATAAAATTATCCACCAAAACATTGAAATAAAAAAAATAATTATATCAAAAATTGTACAAATAGTATATACTATTTTTATTTATTTATGTTGCTAATGATGTATAGTGCAGTGTGGTCTAGTGGTCAATTAGTGTATAACATCTCCAATCAGCTTGAGTTCAATTCTATCGGACTACATTTTCGTTTTTATTTGTTTAAAAAATGAAAAAGCAATGTAAGTTTGGGGACTCGATCTCGAGAGTGATGAAAAGAAGAAATTCATGTCTCACCTGCCGAACAACTCATCCAAACGGTGTTTTTAGTTAACAGTGTAGAAGTATTACCAATATAAGGGGGACATATTTTAAAAAATAATTTTTTTTTACATGTTATTAGTTTTTTTTTTAAATTCTGGGGGGACCATGGCCCCCCTGGTCCCCCTGCCTCCGCCCCTGATCGACAGCATATTGTAGGTGTGAGATGGATAAACTACACAATTTACCCACGCCAACTTGTTCAAAGTAACAACTTTTGTTAACAACAAGTGTAGGCCTTCCACTGCAATCAAAAACAAGAAAGGAGATAATAGTCGCTTTGATGGAGACCCTTTCAAGTTTGAATTCTCCAGTGCTACTACTAGGGGCAGTGGCGGGGGGACCATGGGGGCCATGATCCCCCCATAATTTAAAAAAAACAAATTCTATGTAATTTTTTTTTTAAATTTTGTCCCCCTTGAACATTATATACTTAAGGCTTCGAATACATTACAGAAACTTAAGATAGATGTGTTGGTTGCCAGACCATGACTGGTTTGAGTTCGTTGGTTATAGGTTCGAAACCAATCAACTCCACTTCTTTCCAAATTTTTACAACTCACAAATCAAAAATAGAATTTAATGAGCTCAACCAGTAATCGAACTCTTGTGCAATTAGCAATTTTCAATACATTGACCAATGACCACCAGGCAGGAATGTATTCAATTAATTTATTTAACATAATTAAATATTTAACTGTTATCTAATTCGAATAGTATATTATTTTTATAAGTATTTAATATAATTATTTTTCATAATTCAATATTTTGATGGATAATTTTAACTGTCATTTGTTATTACGAAGTTGGCTGATAAATTGTTATTGTCTCTATATCGATCGTAGTAACTTCTAAATATTTATATCCGATCGATATTGATAATAAAATAATTTCAAAAAAATAAAAAATAAATTTGATTATTCTAATTTTTACCACAATATTTAAATGTGCATACTCTCAAATAGAGTTAGGCATACGGGCCGGGCCAAATGGGCCCGGCCTGCCGCCGCCCGTTTAAAACGGGCTGCGGGCCTGACGGGCGGTCCCAGGTCTAAGTGGAAAAACGGGCGGACTTTGTCCGCCCGTTTTCACGGCGGGGCGGGCTCGGGCTCGGATTTTTGAGCC
>JAOWBN010229340.1:0-12688 GCA_028565015.1 Pinguicula moranensis
GCACGTTTTGCGGGTTGGAAAATCGAGCCCGGTACGCGCACGTTTATAAAACATGCGCGTGCCAAAAAATACACGTTTTTTCAATGTGCGTGCCTAGCATGGCACGTATAAAAATGTGCCAGGCTGGGCCACGCTGCGTGCAAATGGATCACTCACATTTGCACGTTTTCTATTTTTTTAATTTTTTGATTATTTAATAAAAATACTAGTATGATTCAAATTTTAAAAAATTTTAAAAAAATTTAAATTTTTGGTGCGGGCTGGCCCGCATCGCACGCCAACCTGCACGGCACACAATTTTTGGGCTGGATTTTTAAGCCCAGCACGCGCACAGTTTGTAAAACGGGTGGGTAGTACATGCACGTTTTTTAAGAAAAAAAATTGGCATGCACGCACGCACGTTTAATGCGGGCGATTTAGGCATGTTTGCACATTTTTTCATACGTGTCGTGCCTACCCCGTTCGCACGCACACGTTTGCCTATCTCTAACGGTCAAAGTGAGTAAGGAACTGCCGAGCATAATCATTAACTGTGAGATGATCACGTTGAGTTGCTGGAGTTGATCTTGAAGGCTGAGTTCATTACTGACACCGGTGCCGCTGTATTCTGTTTCAAGACTGCCTTGGTGGTTCTTTTTCCTGTGATGAGACTGTGTGCTTCTTATGTAAGGGACGAGATGAGAAGGGAGAGGAGGTGTTGATCAACATTATTCCATTCCTGATATGCTGGATTCGATTTTGTGGCGTTTGTGGGAAGGGTAGCTGATGGTTCTGGAATAGAGTCACCTAAGTAGCCGAGAAGACCATGACATTGTAGAAGGAGATTGACTTGAGTGCGCCAAAAATTATAGTTAGAGGCATTCAACTTGCAGGTTACTAAATGGGAGTATTTTGAATAGGTAAGGGATATTGTGGTTGCTGGAGATGATTATGGAGTAGTCATGGAGGAAAGGTGAAGCTCAGTTGTGTAGGATAGTGAAAAAAAGGAAAAGGTCGTGGATCATACAGAGGCGATGAAGCCGTGCGAACGCTTTGATACCATGCTGAGTTTTCTGCAGAAATTTTGTGTTATTGATTTCACAGATTTGTCACATAGTCATTTCTTTTATACTGCTTATTACATCTAGATAGTTCCAGCTTGCTCTTTACTAACATTTCTTCTAGATAATTCTTGCAGGTTCTTGGATGAAATTGGGCAAGATTTGTGCTGTGTGAATGACACTGTCAATCCTCCTTCAGCAACTGTTGCCGTGGACTTTGGAACAGAGAAATCTTCTGATGAGATTTTGTTGTACTTTTTGTTGATAGGGCTTGAGTGATTTGTGGGATTTGCAGGTTCATTTGTAAATATTTGGTCTTGTGAGTTAACATGAGGACATATTCACATAAAAAGATGATTTTGGCAACATACCTATGGACTTCTCATTAACAAACATGCTTACAACTACTGAAAATGATCTCCTAGTAGCACCATTTACAAAGGAAGAGATAACTGAGGCTTTCATGAGTTGCAATATATCAAAAAGCCCAGGACCGTATGGGTATAATCTAAACTTTATTAAAAAATTATGGACGTTGTTAAAATAAAACTTTGTACAATTTAAACAAGTTTTCTATCATTCAAAGAAGTTGATAGAAGGACTAAATGATTCATTTATTACTCTCCAGCCTAAAGGACTAATACAGATGACACTAGGAGATTATAGACCTATATCTCTGATAAGTAGTGCTTATATGGTACTTGCAAAGGTACTATCTAGCAGGTTAAGTAAACTGATCCCAATAGTCATCTCCAAAAGCCAATTTAGGTTCATTAAAGGCAGATACACAGGTGATTCAGTTTTATGTGTCAATGAGGTGATTGATCTAGCAAAAACGAAAAGACTAAAATGTACATTTTTCAAAGTTGATTTCCAAAAGGCCTTTGATACCGTTCACTGGTTTTACATTCTGAATATGATGGAAATTATGGGATTCCATACAAAAGTTCAGAAATGGATTATAGCATGCATAAGCTCAGCCTCTATCTCTATATTGATCAATGGTTCACCTACAGGGAATATTTTTCCGCAGCAAGGTTTAAGGCAGGGGGATCCATTTTCCCCCTACCTGTTCTTGATAGTTGCATAAGGGTTAAACCTATTCTTCAAGCAAAAGAGACAGCTTTATTCAGCGGTTTTCCAATGGGGATAGAATACATCTCAACACTACAATATGCGGATGACACACTTATCTTCGGAAATGGTAATAATCAAGATATATCGTGCACTAGAGGTATATTAAGATGGTTTGAGGCTATGTCTGTATTAAGGATAAATTACCATAAGAGCGATTTATACATAATCAATGTCTATAGCAAATGAAATAAGAATGGCAAAGATGCTATATTGTCAGTTGGGAAAATTACCTACAAAGTATTTGTGATTACCCCTGGGAAGCAAAACTCAGACCATTAGAATGTGGGATCCAGTGCTAGCTACAATTAAAAGGTGAGTACAACTATTGAAAACCAAACATCTATCTTTGGGTGGCAGGCTAGTTCTTATTAAAGCAATTCAGGTTCATCTTCCATTTTATTTTAGGTCAATGTTTACAGCACCAAAAACTATCATAACTAAAATTATACAGTTACAGCGACAATTTCTGTAGGGAGGACAAGAGTGGAGAAAAAAGATACATTGGATAGCTTGGCATCAAATCACACCGAAGAAAGGATGCGGTGGATTAGGAGTTATTGAGATAGGGGCTTTTAATGAAACCCTTCTCCTCAAATGGGGATGGAAAATCCTGGGAGCTGGGCAAAATAGTTCTCATGACCTACTGAAGTATAAATATGGGAAGGTGCCTAGATGCATCTACTTTGAAGATCATGGGGCTATTCATGAAGCTAGAGTGTCCTTGTGGTGGAAACATCTTGTCAAAGGCATAAAATTAGAGGAGTGGTTTCTTAGCAATGTCATACAAAAAGTAGGGAATGGATCTGATACATTGTTTCGGGAGGATAGGTGGATGAGACATAACAGGTTCTGTGAAAAGTATGATGAACTCTATGATATAGCAGAGGACAAATCTCGCACAATATCATCTAGAGTGGAGTATGATGGAGTAAACTGTATAATGGAGATGGTCTTCCTTATTTGTATATGAGGTTGAGCAACTAACACAGTAGCAATAGAAAATCTCAAAATTTATACAAGAGCAGAGATCTCACTCTTGGATATGGAACAATGAGTGGCGGCGTAATATACAGTAAAAAATGCTTACCAATTAAAAAGGAGAAGTAGGGGCTTGCTTACAATGTAAAATCCGACGCTATCTTCATTTTGGCAAGGCATCACACCACTCAAAATCTGTGCTTTCAACTAGCGATTACTTTTGGATGGCATCCCATTTCTGGATAATCTGCAGAAGCAAAATGTGATATCACAAATCATGAATTGTAACTTATTCGCAGGATGTGTCTGGACACACTCACACTGGGCGATGATAAATGGCTTGGACAGCTAGTAGTGCTTCACATCAAACCTCAGATCAATTATGTTGTGCATATGAGTCTCGCAAGAAGAAGGAAGCCGATGAAATACTGGATACTGATCTAGTTGATGGCATAGGTTGGGTATTGTTAGAAATCCACAGACAACATCTCGGCGAAGAAAAAAAATAAGCTTTGGACATGACGCCCGCCTCTTGATCAATCCAATCAAGGAGCACTTAGACTTGGTTGGAGGCCTGACCCTATCTATAAAGAGGCTTCTAGCTTCACCAGAATTAGATGCATATGCAGTGGATCATCGGGCCTTCTATGTTTCAATTCCGGGCATTCCAGAGCAAGACCGGTAGTGTAGTAAACGTAACTCAACCCATCCGGCCAGCTTATTCCGGACTTTGTCAATTAGTCTCTTTTTATGTTTCTGTTAATGCACCCATGAAAGAAAGCCGTATTCGCATCCCCTTAGATTTGGCTTATTGGCATACATAAAATTACTGCAAATCGGCTAATGCAACTTTGAATTCTCTCTAAATTCATATCTAGATGGCGATCAAAGCAAGAAATCTCCGGCTATACTTTCTCAGATTGGACAAGATGGCCTCTATTAGTCATGTATAGATAGTGGGTTAAACGAATTGTTCTATTTGGTACTAACGGCACAAATAGCCCATTAGGCATTAATAGACATTGTATTCTTTAATTCATTCTTAAAAAAAGTCTTTTTTATGGTAATTAATTTTATTAAATAAAATTTATGGTGCAAAAAAAAAACAGAAACAAAAGCTTCTCTACCCTACAATCCAGGGTTGTAGAAGACTTCTCGGTTTAACAGAAAGAGAGAAGATAAGAACAGGGCTATCTAAATGTCATGTGGCCTTTGTATTGTGATCTCATTGATAGAGTGAAAGGTCATGTTCAAAAGAATTTGGGCAGCACAAGCACGGGGAGCGTAGCCAATCTGTTATAGTTAGCCCTCTGTATGGTTCTTTATAAGCTTCTAACCATTGCCAAGTACTCAACTGAATCCACTCTGCAGTTGGTTGCGGTCTTATTTCAGTATCAAAGCGTATTGCGTTACGTTCCTGCCACAAGCTCCATACAACTGCTTGCTATACCATGTTCCACATTTTCGCTCCAATCTTTGATGTCATTAGCTCCATATGGCTTTTGTATTGTTTCTTGATATCATGATGCCCTATGTAATAAAGGCTAAATCGGGAGTAAATGTTGGTCCACAGCTCATAGGCGTTTTTGCAGGTTAGGAGAAGATGGGATGTTGTCTCCATTGTTAGGCCACAATGGATGCACTGTTGACTTGCTCTGTCTAATGCCATTCCTCTTTTTAGAATATTATCGATGGTTGGGATTCGTTGAAGCAGGCTTTTCCAAGCGAATACTAGGATCTTCTTTGGTGGAAATTTACACAGTACTGAGTTTAGACCTGCAAACAAAGGATTGAAGCGAAGGTGGTTAGTGCAGATTATGTTATATGTTGTGCTTACCTTGTAACTTCCTGAGTTGTGTCTTGTCCACCTCCATTGATCAAGCTCAAGGTTTTGCGATGGTGCAGTAGGTAAAGATGCTAACAGAGCATCAAGCAGTGAGTTTTCTATCCCACGTAGAGGCCTGCGAAAGGAGAGGTCCCATTGAGGAAGGTCAGGTCTGTCAGTGATCAACATTTGGAGGGGCTTGTATTTTTGTGAACTGAGCTTATATAATGTAGAGAAACGGGTTGCCAGACACCCTTCCTTAGTCCAATTGAATTCCCAAAACAAAGTTTTGTCTCCCCTTACTGTGTTTAACATTATCCTGTCTGTGAGCCATTGTTCCTTTGATATTGCCCAAATGTCCGACCAGAGAGGTGAGATTGCCGCCACAGAAGTGACCAAATTCCAGTCTCCTAAGTGATCAACTTGGTGCAAATACTTGGATCGGATGATTCTGCACCAGAGACTTTTTGGATATGTCCGAAGTTGCCATAGCCATTTGGCTAGCAAGGCTTTATTCATGCTTTGAATATCCCTCAGACCAAGCCCATCGTCCTGTGTGGATCTGCATAAATCATGCCAACTAATCCAGTGGACAGGCCGTTCTTGGTGATGTTTTGTTTTTCATAAGAATTTACTCATCATTTGCGTTATACTCTTAGCAACCTGCTTTGGGGCTTTAAACAAAGACAAGTAATAGACAGGTAAACTAGATAGAACGGATTTAATTAGAATGATCTTACCGGCAAAAGAAAGGAACCTGTTTTCCCAACTTTGTATGCGGCCTTTGATAACTTTGATTACTGGATCCCATAGTTTCTGTCGCCGCGGATTACCTCCAACTGGGAGGCCCAGGTATACAAAGGGGAGGCTTGATGTCTTACAATGTAGAAGGGATGCTGCACGAGAGATTACCTCACTTCTCATGTTGATACCAAATAGTTTGCTTTTGGAGTAGTTGATGGATAAACCAGATATAAGTTCAAAATTCGGAGAACTCCTTTGATAGCTGTAATATTGTCCAGACTTCCTTTGAGTATAAGTAGGGTGTCATCAGCGAACTGCAAATGTGATAATCGGACATTGCCCACTTTGATCCCCTTCATCTTGCCTAGAGCAATCGCCTTTTGCAGTAAAAGATTTAGGCCCTCCACTACCATGAGAAATAAAAATGAAGAGAGGGGGTCACCCTACTGTAATCCTCGTTGAAGTTTAAACTCTCTAGCGCTGCTCCCATTAACCAAAACTGCCGCGAAGGGTGTAGAAATACATTCATGAATCTAACGAATCCATTGTTGGCAGAATCCAAATTTTTGCAGCATAACGATGAGAAAGTGCCAATCTACGGAATTGAAGGCTTTGGCAAAACCCAGTTTCAATAAAATAGCTGGTGACTTGGATTTTTTAATGGAATGCACAACTTCATTGGCTATCATGATCTCGTCCATAATCTGACTGTTTTGGACAAAAGCAGTTTGATTTTCAGATATTATCTTGGGACATACCTGCCTTAGCCAACTGGATAGAAGCTTCGAAAGAGTATTATATCCACTGCCAACCAAAGATATAGGACGAAAATTCTTTAGATCCGTAGGATTTAGTATCTTAGGGATAAGTGTAATGAATGTTGAGTTCATTCCCCTCTCCAGACACCCATTGACATGGAAGTCTCTGATAAAATAAATGAATTCCTGCTTTAGCACATCCCAATGTTTTTGGATGAAGAGGAAGGTATAGTCATCCGGACCAGGACTCTTTGTTGTTGCGCAACTCCAAATGGCTTCTTCAATTTCTTGTTCTGAGAAGGCAACAGTGAGGAATAAGTTGTCTTCTGCGGAAAGAGTGTTTGTAGTTGGGATGTCTAGCGAAGGGCGAACCCAATAATTTGCAGCAAACTGATTTTTGAAGTGCTCAGTTATTTCACGTTTGACTTCATGCGGATCATTTGTCCATGTTCCATGTATATAGAGGCCTCGGATATTGTTCATCCTTCTGTTCCATTATACCTGAGCCTCGCTTTTTGAGACATTATGGAGCGTTTTTGATTCAGTGCATGTTGCAACTTGCACCACAGGTCGTATCTTTTTTTTCCAGTGACTGAAGGGATTCTTATCTCTGTTGCTAAATCTAGTGATTTAACTTTCTCTGCAAGCAGTGCTATGTTGTCATTCACCTTTCCCCCAAAGCTGTTTCAGTTTTTCGTGGAGCACAAAGGACGGATATCACTGAAATAGTTGCCCATTCTTTTCTCACCATTTCTAAAAAGCCAGTCACTGTTTCCCAGCAATTTAAGGTTCGGGTTGCCTTTGGTCCCCATTCTATATCTTCCTCTTTGATTAACAATGGTTTGTGATCGGATGAAGCTCTGTCTAATCCAAATAGCGCAATGGATGGCCATTTTTCGAGCCAAGTAGTGGATAAGAGGGCTTTGTCAATCCTGCTACTAGACTCACCTCCTCTAGATATGCAGGTAAAGCGATACCTTTGAAGTGGCAGATCGATTAGCCCTGTCTCGTCGATGAAGTTGTCAAATTCTTGCATTTCTGCTCGTGTGTAGATGGCGGAGCTAAGTCTTTCCTCATTATTTCTGATAGCGTTGAAGTCTCCCGCAACACACCACGCAACCTCTGTATTCGACTGAATCCTACTTGTTATGAACTCCCATAAACGCCTCTTAGTTGTGGTCCGTCCCGAAGAGTAGACATTCATAATTTTTACCTCTATGGCGTCCACTACCCACTGTCCTTCGACACTGATAATGTCTTGATCAGTCCAGGAATTGTTCCTCCGAAAAATTGAAACTTGCCATATACATAATAGTCCTCCTCCGCTACCTTCAGCTGCTTTAAAGTACCAATCGAAATCCTCATTTGTCCAGAGTTGTCGACAGGTCCATCTGCTAATTGTTGATAACTTAGGGGGTGTTTTGCGCAGACCCTCTTATGCTTATAATTGGATTATAAGAACTTTTTTTGAAAAAATGAAGAGTTATTTTTTGGCGGGAAGGTGCTTATAATTGGATTATAATTTTTAGAAGGCTGCGCAAAACAGGGCCTTAGTTTTAATCCATTCCATTATGGAAGTAGAAGTTGTTTCTTTGTCGAAAGGGATTATGTTATGCTCTGACCATCTCGCCCAAACAACCGCCTCCCTAATTGCTTTCCAAACTTCTTCCCCAATCCTACATCTCAACATACACATATGCATCCGGAAATGATTTTGAGTGTCTATTGATTCTATACATCTTAACTCAAACCACTCATAGACCTCCTGCCACACAATTTTATCATATCGCAACGAATAAACAAATGATTTGCAGTCTTCACTTCTCTACCACAGTAAACACAGTGACACATTTCTGGCAAAATATGAATTCCTCTGCTTAATAGATTATCAATGGTTTGAACTCGATTTTGAAGTAATTTTCAAGAGAGCATTTGTACCTTTTTCGGAGGGATTTTGCCCCAAACTCTTGCCATATATCTCTTTGCTGGAATAAGGTATCTCTGCTCCTCTAATTGAATAGCATATGCTGAAGACACTGAATATTTTCCAGAATTGTCAGCAGACCAAGTCCAAATATCTTCTTTCTCTATACTTAAATGTTTTTCAGTCAACAGGTCCACCATCTCACTTAATAATGCCTCTTCGTGCAGTCTTAGCAATCTTCTGAAAGTTAAACTCCATCTAGAAAACACCTGAAAGCCCGCCAGGAGTTCAACCACTGTAAAAAAAATTGAGTACTGAGTTTATATAGGCTTTCAAATCGCACTTCCAGCACCGCTTCACCAAACCAATTGGAACTCCAAAACATTGCCTTATCACCTTTTCCAATATTAATTGTCAAATTCTTCTCTATCCAGTTTGCAGCTGTTGTTATTCTCCATATATCTGTCCATAGCTTTGACATTGTATCAGGAACAGTTATCAACTTCCAATCCACCAGATAATCATGATCTCTGAAGTACTTTAAACATATAACCTCATGACACAGATTGTTGGGATTAGTTCTACACCTCCATAACCATTTACCAAGTAATGCTCTTTTCATCAGTCTCAATTGCCGAATTCCCAGACCACCATCCTCCATTTTGCTACAGAGATCAACCCAAGAGATCCAATGTATAGCTCTGACCCTTCCATGTTGTTGCCAGAGAAACTTACACTTTAAACTTTGTACCTTCCTGTAAACTTGTTCTGGGGCCTTAAATAAGGTGAGATAAAAAAAATTGGCAAGCAGCTCAATACAGATTTTATCAAAGTCACCCTACCTACCATGTTTAGCAGATTATTGCTCCATTTGAGTAATCTATTTTGTATGGTCTCAAGCATCCTGTCCCACATCTTTAATATACCAGGATTATCACTGACAGGTAAACCTAAATAAATGAAAGGGAGATTTTCAGTTTTACATAGTAATATCTTTGAGAAATGTTCTGTCTCCTCAGTTATGAGGTTGATGCCATATAAACTGCTTTTTGCAAAACTAATTCTTAGTCCAGAAACCAACTCAAAGGCACGCATCACTCCCTTTATTGTCAGCATATTCTGCTCATTGGCTTCAGAAAATAACAGCGTGCCATCTGCATATTGCATGTGTTACCTTCACCACCACCCCCTACCTTTACCCCAGTCCATAAACCAAGTTCTTCAGCTTTTTTTATTAATTGGTGTAGACCTTCCACCACCATAAAAAACAGGAACGAGAATAATGGATCGCCTTGGCGGAGGCCTCTTTTCATCTTAAACTCACCAGCACTACTTTCGTTAATCAATATCGTTGCATATAGTGTAGTTATACACTCTTTCATCCATTGTATCCATTGCTAGCAGAAACCAAACCTTTTGAGTGTTGATAATAAATAATTCCATTCCACTGAGTCTAATGCCTTTGAAAATCTACTTTAAATAGCATTGCTCTTCCCTTTGTCTTCTTCACCTCATGGACAACTTCATTAGCCACTAAGACACTTTCAATTAACTGTATATCCACCAAGTATGCAGACTGATTTTCAGCAATTATCTTGGGCAATACTTTCTTGAGTTTGTTAGCTACCAACTTGGCCAACACTTTATAATCCCACCCCACCAAGGAGATAGGGCGAGAGTGTTCCAGCTTAGTAGGATTGGCTATCTTTGGAGCTAAAGTGATGAAAGTCGTAGCTAGTCCCTTTGTAAGCTTGCTAGTCTTGTGGAACTGTTCTATGAAGTTCACAAAGTCTTTCTGCAGAACTTCCCAATGTTTCTGAATGAAATAAAAGTTGTATCCATCCGGCCCTGGACTTTTGTTAGCCGCACAACACCACACTGTTTCTTTAATCTCCATTTCTGAAAATTCCTCTGTCAGGGAAGAATTGTCACAGTCTATAATTCAAGTTTGGGGTTGTAAGTTCAAAGTAGGTCTATTCCAGTTCTCATCAAAAAAGTGGGCACCGAAGTGAGATGTTATCCCTGCCTTTAGTTTTGCAACCCCTTTAGTCCATACTCCATTTATATAGATCCCTCCAATATAGTTCTTTCTTTTGTTACTGAGTAGCCGTGCATGAAAGAAACGGGTGTTGCCATCTCCTTCTTTGATCCACTGTAACTTGACTTCTGCAGTACCATTGATTCCTGATTCTAGAGATAGAGTTGAAGGTTGAGCCATGTTTCTTTGCGTTGGCCTGCTTCCTCTTCTGTTAATGTTTTGTTCTCAGTAATCTCATCTATACATCTTAACTTTTCCTTTAACATGTCTATCTGTTTTCCAACCAGACCAGATGAGGTTTTGTTCCAATCACTCATTTTATACCTCATGATCCGAAACTTTTCTTGGAGAATGAAACTGCAATATCCAGAGATTTCAATAGAGCCCCACCATTGACGCACCAACTCTACAAAACCAGCAACTCTACTCCAACAATTTAATGTGCGTGTTATCTTAGGACTTCAATATAGTTCCTCCAATTTAAGCATAACCGGACGATGATCAGATCCTCCCATGTCTAAACCAACTTAAACCAAACCTGTAACCACTTAGTTGATAACAAAAAGCGATCGATCCTACTGCAGCAAGCTCCACCGCATGAGATACAAGTATACCTATGTTTTTGCATTGGAATGTCAATCAGTCCTGCATTAAGAATGAACTCATTAAAACCCTCCATTTCACCCGCAGTTGGTATCACATTACTTCTTCTTTCCTCTCGACTTCGTATTGCATTAAAATCACTCGTTATACACCAACTTGTCTCCTCATCACCTGCTATCATTGCCTCAATTCTGCTCCATTGTTCTTTTTTTGCACTATACTGATTTGGTGAGTAGATATTGATAATTTTTATAATTGTACCAGCTTCTCCCCAAATCCCTTCCACTCCCGAAATACCAGGTTCCATCCACGTACTTATCATTTGCATAACCCCACTTCACCATATGATCAGTTGACCCCCTGCACTACCCATCGCATCTTTATGAACCTAATCAAAATCCGCACTCGGCCACTACGAACAACAAAGTTGTCTATAAAGACCAACTAACTTAGTATCCTTAATACAGATCAAGTCTATCCTAATTTCTCCCACCAAATACCTTATTTCTCTACACTTCTAAGTTGTACCGAGCCCTGTGATGTTATAAGTGATCATTCTCATTTGCTAGACGGCTTTTGCTTGAAGCCAATTTCTTCATCCAGTTAAATTCCATTGTATCTATTTTGTTTAACCGATCCAAACGTGATACTAGTTCAGATCTGGGCAAGTTAGGCGACACGCCTAACTTTTCTTCTAAAGATTTTGTTTCCTCTGGAGTCATCAAGCTCGTCTCTTTTGTCCTGACAGGTTGTTCCTGAGTTTTGCTGGTATGCTCTTTCAATTTGCTAACTGCATCTAACTCTATCATTTTACCCTCCGTTTGTGGCAACCCGCGCACATATTGTTCTTCCACCAGAGCAGCGAAAGAATTATGTGAGAGATTCAATATGGGCATGATATCGAAAGGGTCCGAGTTCTGAGATAGAGCATCTAGAATTGTTGTTAAGATCCCATTCCGAATGCGTAGTGGAGGAGTTTTTGTCAGCGTGTCATCCATGAGATTTTGAACAGTCAACGTTCCCATGTTAGTTTTTTCCAAATCCATATGCTGATGGGTTGAAAAAAACAAAGATCGACCCATTCTAGATAAACCACCTATATAACCCGAGTATCTTCCGCGCCCAAATTTTCAATCACCAAAGTACCTACCCGTTGACTCTCTACCACAACCAACTGCTCTACTTCACTATTTTCAGCTTTTTCACTACTCTCTGACTCTTTCTCTGAATGTACAAACAGTGGCACACTTTCTGATTTCTTCAACTTTGACTCTTGTTTGTTTCCCCAAAAAGAGGTGCTCTCATTAATCACATCTCGACCAGGGCTTTGTGTCGAAGGAGACTTACCAATGACACCAAACCAGCCATCGCCAAAAGAAGGGTCTGAGTTACTCTCCTCTTGATTTGCATCTGCCGGAGCATACATTGCCAATTTAAATCCATTAGAGTTTGCTGGTAGACATGGTCATTTTCAACCGAAAACTGGCTAACCGTCGGTTTTCGGACCGGCTTAAACCGGCGGTTTTTAAAACCGAAGGTTTTTAAACCGGCGGTTTTGCAAACCGGAGGTTTTAAAAACTGGAGGTTTCAAAAAACGGTAGTTTTAATAAAAAAAATCAAAAATATTAAAACCGCTGGTTT
>JAOWBN010229351.1:0-12687 GCA_028565015.1 Pinguicula moranensis
TCTATATTAAATCGGATCATAATGCATTGCTAGATGCCGCTTATGATAGGTACCGATTTAGATATGGATCCTATCAGTTCGCTCTATCTGGCGAACTGAAGAATTAAAATAATTAATTATGTGAGACATAATCGGCGAATTTCACGCACGGGAATTAATTGAGTTTGGGGAGACTTGAATTCAATTAAATTGCAATTGAATTAATATTGGATTTAATGGGATTAAATTCAAATTATTGGGCCCGAATTAATTTCGAGCCCAAAGCAATTATTTGCTTTGCTTCTTGTTGGGCCGAGAGCCTAATAGAAAGGAAGATAAAAATATAATTGCAATTAAAATGAAATTGGGCTTTTAGGCCCAACTACTAAATGAGATATAATCTCATGTCCTTTGGTTGGGAAAAGAGAGTTATGGGACTTTTCATTCTCTCTTGTCGTGAGTTTCTTCTTGGAGAAGAAACGAAAGAGTCGCGAAATTCCGACCGACAAAAATCTTTCGCCACCGTGTCATCGCCGTCCGGTCTAGCAGCTGCTTCAGTCACGCCGGGGAGTGCTCCGGATAGAGGCTTTCTCCTTTGGAAGCTCCGTGTACGGACATCACACGGGATTTTTGTTCAGTGTCGAGATTTCCGCCGGGTTTCTTCACCAAATCGCCGGATTGAGGTTAGTATGGCTATTCCTCACACTTAAATACGGATTGAACACGGTTTTCGGGCTCGATTTTAACTTGGTTCCAGATTTGAAAATTTCCAGAAATTTCAAAATCGGCCCAATTGATCTTACACATTCATCGTCCAATAGGGCATTGTATTGGGACATAAGATTTCATCTAAAGGGTTGGAAGTTGACAAAGTAAATATTGATGTGATTTCTAAACTTCCACCTCCAACCAATGTCAATGGTATCCAAAGTTTTTTGGGACACGCTGGTTTTTGCAGAGGATTTATCAAGGATTTCTCTAAAGTAACTAAATCCTTGTGCAACCTTTTGGAGAAAGAAGCTCTGTTCAACTTCACTGACAAATTCTTGAGCGCTTTTGAGTTACTAAAGAGAAAATTGGTGGCCTAATCATCATCAATCCAAATTGATCTCAGTCGTTCGATCTAATGTGTGACGCTCAGATTATGCTATTGGGACAGTTTTGGGTAAAAGGAAAGACAAGGTGTCTCACGCCATATATTATGCAAGCAAAGTACTCAACGAAGCACATGTGAACTACACTACAACTGAGAAGGAAATGTTGGCAGTTGTTTTGACAAGTTTTGTGCGTGCTTACTTGGTACGAAAGTGATAGTATACACAGACCATTCGGCCATGAAGTATTTGATGATAAAGAAAGATGTTAGCCAAGACTAATTAGATGGGTTCTTCTCCTCCAAGAGTTTTGCATTGAAATTCGAGACAAGAAGGGATCCAAGAACCAAGTTGCTGATATGTGCATCTACAGGATTTAAGGATAGAAAAGAGGTGCTTCACTTGGTATTTGAAGTCCATGCAGTCCATGAGTAGACTGGATAGATTTCTGGTTAATAAAGAATGGCTGGAAATTGAAAATGTGGGTACAAACTGGTTTGGAGAAGGATGACTCTGATCACTACCCTGTTAGACTTGCATCTAACACTCAAAATTGGGGACCTAAACCTATGAGAGTTTTGAATAGCTGGTTAGAAGATCAATCATATAATTTGATGGTAGAAAGTGTCTGGAGACAACCTGGACCACAAGTTTTGCAAGTTTCAGAATAAAAATGAAGATCAAAATGCTGAGGCAGGCTATTAAGGATTGGAATCAGGCTGAACCAAGGAATCCGGTTGCTGAACAAAATCAGATTTTGAAAAGGGTGAATGACATGGAAAGAGAAATGGAGTTGGAAGCTATAGACACTGTAATGGTCACTGATTCATATAGTCTGCAGCAGAGTAGAGAGGAACTAATATCACTTTCCAAGAAACTTGATAGCCCGCTTGATTAGAAGGCCAGGGTGACTTGGATCAGTCAAGGTGATGAAAATACTTCTTTTTTACACAAAAGGATTTGTAAAAACAGAGGAAAGGGAAGATACATGGGGTATGTAAAGACGAGGCTTGGATGGAAGAGGTTGAGGAGGTGAAAGAATGCTTCAGAGCACACTTTGAAACCAGATGCACAGAGTGGTTTCATAGGCGGCCAAGGATAGCCAATATGCACCTGCAAGAGTTATCCATAGCCTCAAAATAGCAACTTATAGCTCCCTTTACAGAGGCAGAGATTTTGGAGGCAATTGCTAGTTGTGGAAGTGGAAAAAGCCCAGGGTGGGATGGGATTAACTTCAATTTCATCAAACATTTACTATACTTGATGAAGGATGAAGTCTTGTCAGTTAATGAGGGAGTTTTATAGAAACTACAAGTTGGTTAAAGGTAGCAACGCTGCCCATATTACTCTGTTGGCTAAATCATATAATTCAATGACAGTTGAGGACTATAGACCAATCACACTTATTGGGGCTATACCAAAAAATATTTTAAACCTTGTGATGCAACATATTATCTCTCCTAATAAAATGTCATTTATCAAGGAAGGAAACTCATAGATGGAGAGGTTATAGCTAATGAAATTGTGGATGGACTGAAAAAAATTGAGGAAACAGGCTATCATTTTTAAGGTAGACTTTGAGAAAGCATATGATGCTTTGAATTGGAGGTACCTCATGGATGTGATAGAAAGAATGGGCTTTCCTAATATATGGATATGTTGGATCAAAGAAATATTGGAATCGTCCTCAACTTCTATTTTAGTGAATGGGAGCCCTACCAAGGAATTCTACCCATCTAGAGGGATTAGACAAGGGGATCCTCTTTCTTCATTTCTATTTCTTCTCGCTGCTGAGAGATTATCTTATATGATTCAAAGAGCCATTCATTTGCAGCTATTTAGAGGTGTGGAGGTTTGGAAATGAAAGAGTTTAGTATCTCATCTTCAGTTTGCGGATGATACAATATTGTTTGGGCAAGTTGCATGGAGCACGGTAAGGGCTTGTAAAGCTATATTACAGAATTTTGAGTTGATATTTGGACTTCGGATTAATTTTGCTAAAAGCTGTTTATTTGGAATTCACATGCCTGAGGATGGGTTGGAGGAAATGTCATCATATCTGGGATGTAAAACAGGAAGAATACCTTTCAAGTACTTGGGCTTACTAATGGGGGCAAATGCAAGTAGGCAATCAACATGGAAACCTATTTTGGATAAGTACAACAAGGCCTTGTCATTGTGGGATCATAAATTTCTATCAACTGGTGGTAAACTAACCTTACTCAATTCTGTATTAGCCTTATTGCCATCCCACTTTTTCACGTTCCTCAAGGTTCTAGTAACAATATTGTATTGAAGCTGCTTAGAGAAGCTTCTACTGGGGTGCAACCAAGGACAGAAAGAAACTATGAAAAGTAGCATGGATTAAAATCTGCACTCCAGTGCAGGGACGAGGTCTAGGAGTACGCAATCTCAACATATTTAATCAGCCCATGCTTGAAAAATGGAGAACAATGTATGGTAATGAAAATCTTGAGGTATAAGTATAGGCAGAAAGGGTGCCTAAATGTGGGAGGTATGAGGGAACTGAGGGTACGGAATGTGGATGGGCAAAGAGGAAGAGGGAGACAGCATGGAAGACAATATGCCTCCAACTGGTGGAATGATTTAAATGAAATAGTATAAAAAAAAACTGATTTTCTGCCAACATGAAGGTGAGACTGGGAATTGGACATGGGGTTCGGTTATGGATGGATAAATGGCAAGGACATGAAAAACTAGCTAATAGGTTCCCAAGATTGTTTAGAGTTACTGTGAATGCAAAAAGTACACTTGCTGAAATGAGAACGTGGCAAAATGGAAAGTGGAAATGGAACTGGAGCTGGAGAAGGAACTTGAGGGTGAATGAGGAAGCTAATCTTCAAGCATTACAACTGAACATTCAGGATCTATTACTGAAAGAGAATGGTGAGGATATCTATGTGTATGTTGGGAGTAGTGATGGTAGGTACACGTGAAGGGGGCTTATAAAACAATAGAGGCAGAAGGACAAGCTCAATACACACCGGAGATAACTATCAGGTCGCAACAGTTATGGAATAGATATGCCCCCAAAAAAGGCAGCAATTATGGCATGATACTTGATACAAGATGCATTGCCTACAAAAGAAGTCCTGCTCAGGAGGGGCATCATACCAGGGGACAGGAAACTAGTTGCACATTATGTCAAACAGAACAAGAAACTGTGACTCATGTATTTCAGGAGTAACCCTACAAATTTGAGGGGAGGTTAATTTTTGGCTAAGTTGTGATGCTTTTAACACTCTAACTATTGTGTAGGTTCCCTCGCTTCAAGTGTTCTTGCAGGGAAAACCACCAGGAACTAATGTGGATGGGTGGAAAGCTACATGGATTGCAATGGCGTGTGCAGTTTGGAAACTGAGGAATGTTATGCACTTCAAAGGACAACAGTTCAATTTGCAGAACACAATACAGGTGATAAAAAAAGAACATATGGTTATGGATTAAAGCTAAGACCTCGAACAAGTTATTTGCCTACTCGATCAATAGTTGGTTAATGAATCTAATTCACTGTCTCATGTTGAACAAAGGTATTGGTTGAGTTATGTAGAATCCGTGACAGGGATCCTTGATCCTTGTGTAGATGGGCATATAGACTAAATTAAAGGTATTAACTAAATAGGCAAGCAAGTGGAAACTAATACATATTCTTACCGCTATATCTGTAAAGGCTTATTGCACTTGGGTATTTCCTAGTCTCTTTTGAAGCTCCTCAGGAAGGTGTCACTCACAAGAGATATTTAGGAATATCTAGAAATGAGGAGCACAGACTGCAGGACCAAATACAAAGGTAACCACAAATGAACACAGGACCAAGAAATAGAACCATCAAGAAGAAGAGGAGGTTATCAAGAATAGGAGATCTTACATGGAAGGATGGTTGAATTGCTGAGCAGTAACCTATACAAAACTGCACAGAACCCTAGCTAAGCCCATTAGGGAAAATCTGATCATGTAGGTAAACAGGTTGAGCTAAGGAAACAGAGCAGCATGCAGATTGCATGAAAGGTATGAGTGTGAAACCTAAGGGAACAGAGGCTATTAACCTTCTATTCTTTGTGCAGTTTCAATGGTTCCAAGGCCTGAGCTTAGGATAAATATCATCTGCATCAATTGCAACCGTACTAGTACTTCTGGCTGGAGGTAGGGCGCAATTAGCATTCCATCTCATATAATCTGTGTAACGCGCTTGTAGGTAGCTGGGTTGCTGAACAAGGAAGAATTAATTGGTACATAATTGGGTACATAGCTGAACATGGGCCTTAATGATGATACACTTACAGGGGCTATGGCTAACTAGAACATTGCAGCAATCACAAGGCCAAATGCTATAAGGTAAGTAGGCTAAGCTGAATACCAAGATCCATCTTCAGTAATGACTCATGTAGTCACTAGACACAAGATAGTGGCAGCCTGCATAGCTAGTGGTTAGTTGATCAATGTTGCAGGGATCCAGAGAAACAATGATAATCAGTTTGGCAAGCAACCATACGATCAAGGCATAATACAAAATATCATGAGATCTAAGCCAGAAAGAGATGTCAAGTTCTACTAGGTAGGCTTCCCTAGTTATTTCTTTGCTTTTGATATGTTATACATGCTATTCGAAATATCACTCCCCCACTCAATACAGGGTTAGCCCACCAGACATAATCAAGTTGTGTACCAATATCCCTACAATGGGGTATTGACAATGGGACAATCATGATATTTTGAATGGTGAAGAGCGAATGATGGCAATGATCTATATGCTAAGATGCTTTGTGATCTTTCATGACGCTAGGTGAACTATGTACCAGTTCACCATTGTCTATATCTGAGGGAGGATATAAAGAGTTTGCGTTTATAGAGTTCATCTCAAAGAAGATATCTAGTGATTACGGCTAGTAGATTGCATAATCATTTTAATATTCGTATATCAGACTTCTTGTACATACTTTATTTTAAATATTGAAATTTGGCCTATAAAAAAATGTGTTAATTTATTCTTGTTTGATGACTCAGTGACGATCGTTTGAGATTTATGTGACATTTGATTTTCCTAAAATTATATGTTGGACAAATTGATTGGGAATTGATGAGGGGACCATGGAGGGTTTTATTGAGGATCTTTGCTAAAACGTTGTCGTTAATGCGTGGCTTGTTATAGAAATTTGTTGTACTTCATATGGTTAGTTGTTGCCTAAAATGAGTACTTCAATTGTCATGAGGTCTAAGTCCTTTCAGTTGTGTTATTTGTTTATTTGAGGACGAATAAGGACTTAAGCTTGGGGGTGTTTGATGTGAATCAAATAATATATCTTTACTTAGATTATTTCATATGTTTTTATGGCATGATTTACGCTTTGGAAGTGTTCTATGCGCAGGTAATAATCATTGGATGAAATTGACGATTTTTGAGTGAGGCTCGAACAGAATTTTAAGTGTTAATGCCCAACTTTGAAAAATCAGAAGTTGAGCTAGGAGTGTCTGATATGAACGTACAAGATATGCATACAAAGCATGGAAGAAGGTTTACAACTTCCATAGGAACATTTTTTTCAGATTTGGACTCTAGAGTGAACAAAATCAGGCTTGAACGCCCGTCAGTAAAATTGTTTAGTAACTATTAGTTTATATGCATTCTATGTTGGTGGGCCATAAGTCGATATCCAAAGATTAGATTGGGACGTGCTATATATCAATGGAAAATCCAAACAACGTATCGCATCTTTGTAGAAGAAGAAGCTCATATTTTGTCCCAAAAAGAGGCAAAACATTACACTGAAGTCGGTAACAAGAAACTGTCCAGGTTCAATACATTAGCAAATGCCAAAAATCAATGATTTCAAATTGGATCCAAATAAACATGAGCCAACTTGATGATATTATCAAAGAGAGCATTGTTTAGGCTCACATGGCCAAGACTTGAGAAGGAAGTTGAAGATTGACATCAAAAACCTAAAATTTAGGATTTTGATTATTATTTTGACTTTATCTTCTAATTGTTTTTAAATTCTCATCTTTACCACCTAGCCTTGGAGAAATTCTATAAATAGAGGCCAATCTACATGGTGGAGGGGAGAGTTGGAGTGGTGGTTGAATTTTAGCCTCCCCTCTCTAGTTTTGGTTGAGTTTTTTCTTGTTGGGAAATTCATACGGTTTTTTAATTTTTTGAGAAAAAATTCAGAATAAATTATTTCTTCACTTTTCTTGATTCAAAGATGACGTCCTCTTTCAGAATTCTCATGGTGCGATCATCGACAATGCAAGGGAAAGAATTTATTTACTCCTAACGTGGAGTAGGGTGATTGTATCACATTTGTTCGAATTTTGTGTTATTTGTAGTTTGGATTTTATGCTATATATTCTACACTAATATTTCGATTTTCAACTTGCAGGTTTTGTACGTGTCAAAACATGTTTCTTCAAGTCTAAGACTAATTACCTCTTTAGCTACGGAATTGGGAGCATACTTAGTCTAAAAACTCTTGAATCCTTCTTTGAAAAAAGGTGTTTTTAGGGGCAGATTAAGGTGTTTATGTGCTTAGAAGTTATATTAAGATTTATAACGCATATTGTTAGAATTTTAGTATAACTAGGATGAATTTATATACTATGTGTTCAATATGCTATAAATTTACAATTCTAATTACATGTTCAGTGTGTTAGAGTGAAAAATCAACACTTTCTTATTAGTATAAAACTAAATTAGGGACTTTAATTTGATCCTATGTGTTTTAGCCACCCGAAACATGTTTGGAGTAATTTTATTTCATTAAATTTCAAAAAAACCCATGTGCTTATCTTTTTCTCTGTAGTTCAATTTAATTCTGCATTTAATTTTATGAATTTTTATTTCCTATTTGGTCACTATATATCTCAATTTTCTTCTTGTAATTTTGTGCATGTGGTTAGGGTTAACGAGTCTGTGTGCTAAGAGTCTAATTTTCCTCCCAGTGGTTTGACTCTTTTATTGCTATAATTGACGTCATTCTCTTGCGGTTTATAGTAATTTTAGGATATTTTAACTTGTTTCGTGATTATTTGCTCATTGATTGTATATCTTATGATTCGCAAAACTCATACTCTGGCTCATTGCGCTTAGGTGGTATTTCTCATGTGCTCATAAGTGGTAAGATATAGTGTATGGCTGGCATACCCATTTGTTCCCTATCATAGTCAACTGTAATAGTGGTATTGTCAAAATTAAACTCTGAGCAAGAGGATCTTACCTCGGACGAGGATGACATGGGGCTAGGTGGCACAATGTTTGAAACATTGTGCGCAACAATGGGGGGTTGTACTAATCAACAGGGGGCAACCCATTGGTTCCTTTGACAAGCCCAAAGGTGTTGGGCTATAGGGTTGGTCATATCAAAGCAACCAGGCATTACTTTGGGTTAGTGACACTAGGGGTCGGATTAGGCTTTTGGGAAATTAGAGGGGGGTTTGTATTTTTCAGGGAGAGTTGAGGTTTGTTGGTGATTTTGGGATTTTTCTAGGATGTATATCCAAAATTGGAAGGTTTCGGGTTTTCTTTCAAGATTTTCGAGAACTAGTGAGTGTATTTAGGATTCTAGGTCGTCTGGGAGGTGTGTTTTGTTGGGTTATCTAGGGGATTTATGTTGGGTTTTAGTAAGGCAGAGCGGCTTATCTGCATCTTCGGGAAGCTCGAGGGTGTTTCTGCAATATTTAAAAAACTACGAGGACAAAAAACGATAGTAAGACAGAAGCATAGGGACTTGAGAGTAAGGTGCTCTCAAATCTATTACCTAGCATACCCAATTGTATCGCCTGTTCGTTCTCTCCCTATGCATCCCCTTTCGTAATCGCGCGAACCCAATGCCACTATGGCTATGGTCGCTACCATGGGTGTTGGTGAGAGGATTTGCTCATTGCGGCGGTAGCGGTGGTGCCACACATCGTGCCTTGTTTCTTTGCGTCGGGACACCACTATGAGTAACCGATGCATTTGAAGCTTCTGTCAGGTGAATGTTCCCCATTCTTACAATTTGAGCACCATAGTTTGGATTTGTCCCCATCACCAACTCGGGATGATGATTTGGCGGAGACTTTTGCCAATTCTGACCAAGATCTAATAACTAGTCCACTTTCGACGCTCGAGGTGGAGTGGTCACATCACCATCGCTCTTTGTCGATCTTAGGATTTTACCTTGGGCGGCCTCATGATGGACAATGGAATATGCCACCTCGTCTAAGGGAGGGAATCTTCCTTGAAGAGATCCCTTTTCATGGCATCAAATTCCTCGAAGATGCCTAGAAGAAACTGAAACAACCTTGTGTCTTGTTGGAGCCAGTTAAATGTCACTATATCCGCCACACATTTCACCGGATTGGATTGGCGCCGATCAATTTCTCTCCAGATTCGTTGTTGGAGATTGCTATATAATTGTTCAAGAGTGTCATGGCCTTGGTGTTGGCGAGTCGTCCTGACTATGAGGTCCAAAATATGAAGCGAATCACTTCTGCCGTTGTACTTGAGGACCGATAAGCTGGTTTTGTAACAACTTAATGCTGATATTTGGGCTTTAAACCTACTTATCTTCAATGGTTAAAGGTGTATTTTAGATCCATTTCTCGTGTTTTGCCAGGATTTTAGGAATGTGTTCATGAATCAAGAAATTATGGATAAATGATCCGAATCACATGGTATTTTATTGGGATTAAAAATTCAGTCATTAAATTTAAAGTCTACCATAGAACATTAATTAATTTTTATCAAATCTATTAGGCGTTATTTTCATATTTATACCGGATAGTTTTTTAATATATTTTTTTTACAGTTCTTTAATATAATTATTTTTATAGTTAAATCATCTGCTTAATTGTTGTTCAATCACATTTCAAACTTTTGAAATTGATTCTGTTGTAAAAAAAATCGGCTATTGGTGCAAAATTATAGTTGTCACATGATAATGAAGATTATTTCTCATATCAATACCGGAGAAAATTTACTAAAAATTCTTTTATTTGGCATCATTAATTTATTTTTCTTCTCTCTTTTTTTTTAAATTACAAATCGCTTTCCAAGACTAAACCGACTGAAAAGTTTGTCCAAACAAATTTTGACTCCGCCCCTTAATAGCACACTTCTCTTGAGGAGGGCACCACTCATAACCCCTCTAAAAGCTCAGATAAACCAAGTTTGAATGGACGGTGCGACTTGTCCCAGCGGTTATCTCTCTCATTATAGGGCTTGCCTATAGGTGAGGGTTCGAGTCTGGGCCCTCGGGTAGACCCAGATGACTAGTGGGTTTCGAATATCTGATTACCTAAAAAAAAAAAAAAACCAAGTTTGAATGCAGTCTTCATCTTTTGTTATACAGTGAATCACTTGTGCCGGATTATTTCTGATCAGGATGTTGGAAAGCAACGTCTACCTGTGTGAGAGATGTACTTTGTGCAATGTGCAAGCTAATTGACCATTTTTTTTAATGCTACTTTAATTTTAAAAAGAAAAAGAAAAAGAAAAAGAAAAAGAAAAAGAAAAAGAAAAAGAAAAAAGAAGATAGAGGAGAATCCCTTGGTGCAAAACTTCCATAGTTCCATCTGCCTTCCAAGCCTTTCTAGATGACTACAGATCTGATTAACCGGGAAAAAAGAGGCTGAAAAAAAAAAGTATTCAGTCCTACAACAGTTCGCCGTCCTTGTTCTTCACTGTTCACGCCGTCATCACGGTTTCTTCTTCCCCTGCGCCGCCACCGCTGCGCCGTCAAATAGTTCATCAATACACGTCTCAATATCTTCCGCCTGATACTTCACATATTTCTCAGTTTGCCTCCCCGGCGTGAACACCTGGCTGTACCTCCCCAAGTAGGACCTGTAAGCCGGAATCACCATGTTCGAGATCGAAACCCGGAGCTCCGATTGCAACTGCTCATCGCTCACAACCCAACTGCTCTGCGTCTTGTGGATCTCATCAAACATGGAGTTGAAGCTCTTGAACCTCTCTTTCAGAACCGGCTTTACAACTTTCCCATTCGACATCAGACCTTCAGGATGCAAGCAATGCAACAATTTACCCCATGTCTCACGCTGGTACCCCTTGTGATACTGCCGGAGGTCGGAGGATCTCTTACGGCACCACGAATCTCCCATGAGACTGTTGATTTCGGAAGATCCACGAACCTTCTGGAGAATGTACCTTCCATTGTTCATCATGAAGATCGAGCTCAAAGAAGGATCTCGGTAGAGTTTCGATTTCGTTTCGAGATTCGCGTCGAGAAGATCCATGGCCTTCACCATCTGATCGTGGAACGGAGAAGATTCTTCAGTAGCATCGGAATCAGAGTTTTCAATCTTCCGATGCTCTTTAAAAACTTGATTCAGCGTTTCCTTGTACTCGCATACGTATTTGAGGTAGTTCATCGTGTAGCGTGTCAGCGGGTGGATCGCGCCGCCGGGGACCGGAGTCTTGCCGGAATCCGACCTGATTGAGTTTTCGAGTTCCATGAAGATCAAGATCATCGCCTCTCCGAGGCGGCCTTTGATGATGGAGGCCTCTGTTCTAATCTCATTCCTCCAATCTTCCGGGAATAAGGTTTCAGTTGTGGGGAGAACATCTCGCAGAGCTTCGTAGATGTCGAGAAACTTGAACAATTTCTCGGCGGCGCGTTTGGTCATGGCGACTGCCTCGGCGAAATTGATCAGCTGGATTATCAGAGCATTCGAGAGGCTGCAGAGAAGTCTGAGATGTGAATGGATGATCGGAGAAGAGAGATTCAGAGAGCTTCATCTCCATGGAGAACCGCACAGAACAGAGTTCCTTGAATGTTCTGATCCAGGCAGCGATCTCTCTCTCTAGACTGTCCCAATGCATCTTCTGCACATCATCCATGCTGTGTTTCTCAAATCCAAGCTTTCAAAGGCCCTCTTCCAACGCGTTTCTTCGCGCGAGGAAATAGGCCTGGCAACACTCTGTTTCAAAGCCTCTAATCATCATAGCATGCGATAATCTCACCAGTTCGGATAGAATCTCGTCGGAATATCCTGGGAAGATGTTCTATTCCAGCGGTGGTGCGGATTCCGATATCGATGCCGATGCCGCCGACGGAGGATTCTGCTCCGCTTCTTGCTTAGGTTTTTTGCTCGGCGCTGGCATCTGAATCGTGGATCTCGTAATCTTAGAGAAGGTTCTTGAATTCCTCCTCTACGTACGCCATCGCGTGCTGGAGAACCCCTCCGATGCGGTTGATGGAGAAGGCATACTTAAAATCTGAGGAGAAATTTGAAAGCACTTTTGACAGTGACGCGAGGTGCGTGAGGGCTTGCATAAACGACGTCGAATCGTCTTTCATCAGACTGCTAAACCTAACGTGGCTCTCGCTGGAATCGTACTTCCCGATCTTGGCTTCAAGCAGAACAGTGTATTGCTCCACGGAGATCGGCACGTCCAGAGGAGACGAATCCTGGCCTTTGGACTTCGCCAATGTTGAGATGTACTTGTCGATTTCTTCAGAGATTTTTTTGTTTTGTTTTCCCGAGATCGAGAAGCAGAGGAGGTGCTTCTTCGCGGTCTTTGTCCGTGACTTTGTTCCCAGTGCTCTAGCCTTCTTGATGAACGGCGAGCCTGAAATTGTGAAGAATTTTC
>JAOWBN010229362.1:0-12687 GCA_028565015.1 Pinguicula moranensis
GCGCTTCGCATTATGACGAGAATTTTTTTTGGCGTATCCGCTCGAGGGCAGACGTCTTTGGTGCGTTTCGCGTTATGGCAAGAGCGTCTTGGTGCACCCTGCATTATGGCAAGGGTGTCTTGGCGCATTTCACGTTATGGCGAGAACGTCTTTTTGGCGCATTCACTCGAGGGCGGACGTCTTTTGGCACGCTTCACATTATGGCGAGAGCGTCCTGGTGTGCCCTGCGTTATGGAAAGGGCGTCTTGGAGCATTTTTGCATTATGGCGAGAACGTCTTGTAGCGCGTTATGGCGCTAGGTGATTCATTTGAACATGTTCAAACAGATTGACAGCCTTATGGGCCATAGTCGAACACCGTGTCCTGCCTTTTTGACAATGTGAAGAATCCCGATGTCTTTGCAGAATGAGAGTAAATCGAGGCTCTCATAATACTGCGCACTTTCCTTTATAAGGATCTTGATCTGATACATATATTTTGGCTTCATTAACAGTAACTTTTAGTTCAGCACCCCACCATATAGGAATGGTACCTCTACGCCAAATGTAAGCGTTGAAAGGAACACTTTAACTGGCTCTCTTGCGAACCCAAACAATTTGTTCACATTCAACTTCATTGCCTGTACAGTAGCATGAGTTTAAACTCCTGGCTAAGTAGCAAGATCCTGGATGCAACCGACTGCGATGAGCAGTGAGCGCAGCAACCCCCTCCTGCTGCCCAAGACTACCAAAAGTTTACATTCGGGGAAACCCTGCAAAAGAATGACATAATGTTGTGGAAGCCCAATGTTTCTGAAAGGCATTGACAATCATTTGTTCCAAACAAGTTCATCATCAGGATTCTGCACAGACATTCGACTTGGAAAAGGTCGAGTTATGTTCCTAGTCCCGCAGAAGTAATATTTCCCATCAATGTTGAGGTTAGTAAGTTCCTGAATAATTTTACTTTCAGTTTTACTAACTGGCTGAGGGTTTTGAAGTGAAACCTTAACCCGCTGGCTCTTAGTGACTGTATCACACCCACCACCAGGCAAATTCGGTATACTGGCAGCCAGCCTTGTAGCCACCAGCAACAAACCAAAGCTGCCAAGAGCAGCATAGCCTAATATAGTTCGTGCAGGTATACTCTTGCATACACATTTTGAACCATTGGTGATGTAATCAATTGCCTCATTTTGAGACTTGAAGACATCATAACCCTGCTTGGCAGTAAAGCAAAGAGTTCCAGTTGTTGGATTAATAAAGATAACCTGAGTGTCTGTCCTAGAAGATAAACTGACAATAATGGATCATGGAACTAGTCCGGGTAAAATAGTTACTATCAATTGATGAAACTGTGAAAGTGGAACTAAAAAATGAATGGTTTTCTATTTCGGTGACGGAAGAGACAGTAAATAAATGTGATTGGGAGAAATTACCAACGAAGAACCCTGCTCCTAAAATGCAACAACCTACAGTGACTAAGATGATCACAGAGGAATTGCCTTGCAGCAAAATTCTACGGCCCCTATTGAGAAAAATGATGAGATGATCATAGAGGAATCGCATATGCAGCAACATTTAATTGCTACAGCTGAAGCTTCATTTTTGCCATTGCCCTATCACTTAAATTTGGCTAAAGTGAATACTGATGTTATCTTATCATCTGATGTATCCATTCATAGTTTTGTGTTGGGATTAGAGCAGGTTTTAATGGAGGAGAGGTCTGATACACCTCCAGGGAGTCAAAAGGAGAAGCTGAACAATGATGATCCTTTCGGGCTTGATCCGTATATATTCACGGCGAAAAAGATAAAACTTAAGAAGACATTTACGGGCTCAAGCATTCGTGTGGCAAGGGCACATCCATATAGGCCTCCGTCCGCATTCCCAAATTTGGCTGCTGCTTCAATTAATTCTGAAATTGTTCCTCCTCCACAGACCCAAGATTACCGGTGGTACATAGGGTGCCACTTCCGCCTGTTCCGGATGCAAAAAAAGAAGGCCAGGTACGAAAAAGAAAGACTCGACCGTCCTCTAAAGAGATTATGGAAGTTTCTTTTATTTGGTAACTTGGTAAATCTGTTGGAATTCAATCTGAGTAGTCTGATGATATAATGATTTCACGGTTGGTGGAGATGGAGGAACGAGATGCGGCTGGTGCTCCACTGAATGTGGTACTGGTCGGCCAGTCTAACTCCCAATGATGAAATTGATGTCTATAAATATTCGAGGTCTAGGAGGCCAGGGTCGGCCAGGGAAAGTGAAAAAATTATTAAAATTCAATTCTATTGAGTGGCTATACTTACTAGGAGACCAAGAAAGAAACTGTAGATCGTTTCTTGATTCAGCAACCCTGGGGGAACTGTGATTTCGATTGGGCAGTCAGCCCATCTCATTCCCGGTCTGGTGGTCTTATATCAATATGGTCTACTTCTTCTTTTACGGCTGAAACTATTATGGCCTACCGAATTTATTAATAGTTGAGGGCACATGATTATCAAATGAAGCAAAGGTAATGATAATAAATGTCTATGCTAAGTAATTGACTAAATACAATTCTTATTAACCTCCATTTCTCTCTCTAAAATAGATTCTCTGCCTTCTCTCTTGAACCTAAGAGTATTCTGACAACGGTCTCTTAGTCCACCGCCGATGTCTGACCTGAACAAGCTAGTGGTGAAAACTAGCAACACTACACTTCCTGCTACAGATGGAGATCCTATAGTGGATACTGACCGTGCGGAATGTTCGAACTCAGTAAAGAACGTTGTTAACAATTCGGATACTGAACAACAGGGTGTGGTTCCAAAAGATACAAAATGGCAAGTGGTGAAACCTCGATCTGATTCGTGCAACCAAAAGGTGAGACCTCTTTCGGCGTTCATAAGTAAACTTAGATCGGAATCAGTATCCTCCTACTTCAGCAACTTTTCACCAGCTAGGACTAAAGGGGAAATGTGGACTGTTTTTTCTGGCTTCGGCCAGATAAGTGATGTCCATCTTCCAAAGAATGTTGGTATCACGAGATCTCGCTTTGGTTTTGTAAGGTTTTTCAAAAGCTCCACTTGCCTTAACCTCTTGGACAAGCTAAACGGAATATGAATTGGATCCTTCCAACTGAGAATGAGTTTTGCCAGAGACTCCGAAGGAAAGAATTCAGTACCTGTGGATTTGGCTAAAGCAAGTAAAGAGGATATGCCTCCAAAGGACCCGTCTATAATCCAGGATGTTGTGTGCACTATGAAATTCTCTCCTGATCCCATGGCATCTACTTGGTTATCGCGATGCCTAATAGGCATTCCGTCTCTGGTAATAGATCTATAGTCACTAAATTTGGTGCTAAACGAATCAGGATACTCCAACGCTGTTGCCGTGTGTATGGAGGAAGGTGAAGTACTACTCAAACTGAAATCAGTTGATGACCAAAATTGTCTCTTGTCGGACCATATCACCTTTGCAAAATTGTCCCTGCACTCACTGCGCCCCTGGAATCTGCTCAACGGTAAAATGGCTCTCCTGGTGTGGATACTAGTGAGGGGCACGCCACTGCATTGTTGGTACCCAGCTTTCTTTGAAGATATTGCTGCTCGGGTTGGCTCTTTAATCCAGATCGATGAACGTACATTGAATCTAAATGAACTCAAGTTTGCCTGTATTCAAGTTCTCACTAGTTCAAACTCCTGGATTAATCGGTCTATAGAGGTCGAGACGGATGACGATAAGTTCAACATGCACATAACAGAGGAGCAATCCCATGGAAACAATGTGCGGAGGTCCCCTGCTCTCACGAGTGGTGTACATTCCCCAAATTTGGAGTTATGGCCGCCCCTCCGACGGAATGTTCTAGGCAAGAGCATCTGGAAACCGGTGAAAGAACAAAACAAAGAACTACAATACAATCTTGCCGGTAAAGATCACATCGCCGTCGGCTCATCTTCGGAACAACCCTCTACTAGGTCTCCGTTGACACTAACGGATAGTCAACATTTGGCACAAGGCCCAACAAACAATATAATGGTAACTCGTCTCATGACTAATGCGCGGTGCGAGGAAAAGGGACAAAATTCAACCGTATCTAATCTATCAGCTATAGTTGATTCTACCTCTATCAAACTGCAGGATTCTACGCACTCTATTGATGTAAGAGTGGTTGACTCGGGTAATCGATTAGAGCAATAGGACAAGGCAATTGAGATATATCAGGTCAATACAGCAGATAAATATGTTGAGGCGACTCCTAGCCAGCCAACGGGCCCACTAGAATTTTTGGAAGGGTATACTGCATTGAGTAGGAGCCCAATAGGCAAGGCCCATGAAGGCAAGCTCACGGCCTTATTAACGAGCAATCATTCAAAACTGGGGTTATCCCCTCTAAAAAACGATGAGGAGATTCTGGGTGGGGGAACGTTGGCTTCTAACTCCAACACAGAGAGTTCTCAAACCTTGAGTGAGTCCCAAGACCCCTTTGGGCTGATGCCATATATTGAACTATCTCCGGCATCTCTTAAAGCCAAAACTTCTAGGCCTCTTTCGCTGACTGGATTGGCTCAAAGCACTGCTAACAAACTATATGAGCACTCCATGAAGATCAGAGAATGTCAGGCGAATATATTGCACAAACTTTCGGAAGGTATCGACTCTATCTCCTCAAGATCTGAAGCTGAAGCTATCATCAATCTGGCAGCGGATTTGGGAGCATCCCCAAACTCTTCTATAGAAGACCTAATTCAACGTATCGTACAGATGGAGGTAAAGGTTAGCAAAGGGGCTAGCAGTGGGAAGAAAGCCAGAAAAAAGAAGAGTAAATCTCCCAAGAAGTAGATGCAAATTATATCCTTTAACATTAGAGGCCTCGGGATCCCTCGGAAAAAATAAAGATAAAAGATCTAGTTAGAAAACAACGAGTGGATCTTATCTGTATCCAGGAGTCAAAATTAAGCACGGTTGACAGAAGTATTTGCAGGAGGTTATGGCCAAACGATGAGTTCGATTGGTGTTGTAGAGAGGTAGTTGGAAGCGCGAGCGGTATGATAAGTTTATGGCAAAAGGAGATCTTTAAACTCATGCACTCCTTTACAGATAATGGTTTCCTTGTCCTAACATGCTTATGGGGGTTTGACGACATCTTGGTAAACATTGTCAACGTCAATGCACCAGGCACTTCCAGTGGGAAAAGATCTTTATGGAGGAAATTAAGTGATCTTTTGGAAAGGAACCCTGCTAGTAGATGGTATATTGTAGAATATTTCAACTCAATACAATCAACAGACGAGAAAAGTAGTGAAGTCCCTGCTTCTCTATCAGAAATGGCAGATTTTAATCACTTCAATATGGTTAACAATTTGATAGATTTACCTATGCAGCAGAAATGTTTTACTTTTATATCTAGAGGAGGCTTATGCTGCTATAGACTAGACAGGTTTATGCTAACTGAGGAGTGGATTCACAAATGGCCTGATATATATCAATTTGGTTTTGATAGATCTGTTTCAAACCACAGACCAATCTTACTCAAAACAGAGGAGGTAAACTGGGGGCCCAAGGTCTTCAAGACTTTAAAATGTTGGGAAAATGAGGCTGGTTTCGTAGAGTTCGTTTAACAGGAATGGTCTGCTTTAGTAGTCCACGGATACAAAAGTTATGTGTTGAATGAGAAGTTAAAACAACTGTGAAACAAGCTGAGCTCCTGGAATAAGACTGTCTTCGGCTCAGTCCACAGGCTATCAACGATCTAAAAGCCCAACCCAGTTTCTTAGACGATAGGATAGAACAGGGGCTAATCTCAGACAGTGAGAAACTTCGAAGATACGAGATTTGAAATGAGCTGCAATGGTCTCTGCAGAACCAAGAGAGTTTATATATGCAAAAGGCTAGATCTCATTGGATCAAAGAAGGAGATAGAAACTCCAAATTCTTCCATTCTAGATTGATGAGCAACAGACGTATAAACAATATCCGAGGTCTGTATCTTGAGGGGACTTGGACCACGGATGTTAGGGAGGTAAAGTCTGGTATCACAAAGCATTTCTCCAACCATTTTGAGAGAGAAAATTGGACTAGACCTTCGTTGGATCTTCCCTCTCATACGAGACTATCTAACCTGGACAATCAACATCTAACTTCTAAATTTATATAACTTGAGATCAAGGAAGCTGTATGGAGCTGTGGTGTCTCTAAAATCCCCTTCCCGGACGGATACAACTTCAACTTCATCCGGAAACACTGGGACACTCTAAAAATGGATTTTTTTTCTCCTTATACGTGAATTCTATAGGAATGGGAAGTTGTCCAAAAGAATAATCTCTACTTTCATAGTGTTTGCGCCTAAAATATCTAACCCGATATAGTTAGATCACTTCTGGACTATATCCTTGGTAGGCTGCGGATACAAAGTTCTATCTAAACTGTTGACTTCTCGGATGAAGAATGTGATGCATAAAATCATTGCCAAAAATCGGACTGCCTTTATAGCTGGTAGACAAATCCTAGACGATATTCTAGTCGCAAATGAAGCAATACATTCCATCAAAAGGTCCAAAAAGGCTGTTGTTATTATGAAAGTGGATTTCTCGAAAGCTTTTGATTCTATAGATTGGGCCTTCCTGCTGGCTTGCTACGCAAGATGGGGTTTTGTTCTATATGGATCGAATGGATAAAAGAATGCATTACAACCCCGTACATTGTTGTCCGTCAATGGAAGTAGCACCGGCGAATTCAAAATTAATAGAGGAATACGACAAGGAGATCCTTTATCTCCATTTTTATTCTTGGTGGTTGCGGAGGGACTCAGCCTGCTAATTAATAGAGCTATCAAGTTATCAAAGCTCTCTGAGATCAAAGTAGGTAACTTACTTTTATCACACTTGCAATATGCTGACGATACAATTCTTTTTGCTGCAGGTACGGCTAGAGATATCTCGGTAATGAAAGGGATACTTAGGATATTCGAGCTTGTTTCAGGCCTTACCATCAATTTTGCTAAAAGTATTCTGTATGGTCTTAATATGCAACAAGATCGTCTTCTTCAGCTTTCACACACCCTGAACTGCAGAACAGATACCTTTCCTTTCTCATACCTTGGCATTCCCATTGGTGCAAATCCTAGATGAAGATCTATGTGGTCTACGATGCTAGAAGCGCTAAAACTCAGAATTCAAAAATGGGAGTACACACACTCATCTCTCTTGTAGGCAGAATAACTGTTTTAAAATCTTTCTTAACTAGTCTTCCCTTATATTTTCTCTCTCTTTTCCAAGCTCCTCAATCGGTGTTAAAATCTATAGAAAGCATAATGGCCAAATTTTTATGGAAACATAAGGTGCATCAGCACTGCCCTATTCACTGGATCAGTTGGAGAAACTTATGCAGAAGCAAAGCTGATGGTGGTTTGGGTATCAGAGACATTAAAATGATGAACTCTGCTTTGCTCTCCAAATGGCTCTGGAGGTTGAGAATAGAAAAGGACAGCCTGTGGAGTTTGATTATTCGGTCAAAACATTATCATCCCTGCAATGAGTTTTCTGATTTGAATATGATAACATTGCCATACAACACTTTTAGTTATTGGCGTGACATTTGGAAAAATGCCAAATCGCACTGGTTTAATGGCAGATGCTCTCTGCTCACCAGTGAAGGTGACAAGGCTCTATTCTGGAAATTTAACTGGAGTGGAGAAGGTTGCCTAGCTCTCAAATTTGATAAACTGTATAGGTTAAGTTCCCAAAAAATCTCACGATCAAGGAAGTTACTCTGATTGGCCAAAATCGGAGACAATGGAATATTTGTTTCATAAGAGAACTAAGAGACAGAGAGCTGGAATAATTTGATGAACTAATGGCCCTTCTCGAAAGTAACGGTAATTGTGCATCTGGGAAAGACAAATGGCGCTCGAGGGGCTCTTCTTCTGGGAACTATACTGAAGCATCAGCATACTCTGCAATTCATTCTGATCTAAACTTAAATCAGGATACTTACTCGATCCTTCCATCTAAAGTTTGGGAGAAGATCGCCCCCTATAGGATTCAAGTCTTTGGATGGAGATTAATGCCCGGTAGAATAGCTTCAATGGAAAATCTAATAGCTCGTGGCATTTACATTAGCTACAGTTCCCAGCTATGTGTGATCTGTGGGTTGACAAGAGAGACAATTCCACATTTGTTCATACATTGTGCAAATGCGAGAGCACTGTGTGAAGCGGTTTACGCCTAGTTTGGCTTAACTTATTCCAGCAGTCTCGACATCTCAAGCCACTTCGAACAATATATGATGATTATCTCACGTGAAGGTGGAGGGGAGATTTGGAAATCAATCTGGCTTGCTACGATGTGGTCCTTAAGGTATGAAAGAAACTCGATAAGGCATGATATCAAAACCAGCTTTATCTCCCTACTGGATTGGGTAAAGCTCAACTCTTGGCAATGGCTATCGGTGTGCAAAATACCTCATCGAGGTTATACTATCACTAATTGGATAAGGATACCTTGGTTATGCTGTCCTATCTTATTTCGTTGTATAATTAGAAATTAAATCATGTAAGCTACAATTTGCAATGTACAACCACCTTGTAACTCCTGCGGCTCATTAGCCATTTTTTCAATACAAATTTTAATTACCAAAAAAAAATCTATGCTACAAGTGGTGACTCAGCTGCTAAGCGCCTTTTATGGGAGCAACTTTCAGATTTTCTTTATTGTGCAAACTCTATTGCCGTCTGTTTAGCTGGGGATTTCAATATTGTTTGAGATGTGGAAGAGCGTATGAATTTTACCGAGAGCCCTACTCCGGACATGCTTGAATTTAATGACTTTATCTTGGATAACGAGCTTATTGATCCTCCTCTTCAGCATTTCTCTTACACGGGGTTGAAAGGAAGTGGGACTACAGCAAGCCATATAGACCGAATTATGTTTTCCGAGCGGTTGGTTGTGCTTTGGCCGAACCTTAAGGAGATTGCCTTTGAATGAACCATAGCCGACCACTGCCCTATTATGCTACACACACTGGCGAGTGATTGGGGACCAAACAAATTTATGACATTAAACTGCTGGGATACTCATCCGGATTTCAGATCTTTTGTCACGAACACATGGAACTCTTACTCTATTTTTGGCACTAAATCTTATACCCTACATTGTTGTATTAGACATTTGCAGCAGCAACTTCAGAAGTGGAATTATGCTATTTTCGGTAAAGTGGAAAGAAGAATTGAAGAGCTTAATGAGAAGCTGAATTTATTTGACATTGAAGGTGAATCCCGTCCACTTGTACCCGAGGAGATATTAGAAAGGAAAGCAATTTCGTTCATTCTGAACGAGACTCTGAACCGAAAGTCTTCAATTTTATATTAGAGATCTCGTTTTAAATGGATCACGGAGGGTGATGGGAACTCTAGTTTTTTCCATGCTTGTGTTTGGAAGAGGCGTCGCGGGAACAATATTCAGGGGTTGTACTTTGATGGGATTTGGACAGATTTGGTCCCGGCCGTGAAACAAGGTATTCTTTCTTATTTTACCAAACATTTCTCGGAAAATGATTATACTAGACCTCGACTAATTATTGATTGCGAGAGGAGATTATCTGATGAAGGTAATGTGCTACTCACCTCTGAATTCTCGGATGGGGAAATATATTCGATATTATTGTCTTGTTCCAACGGTAAAAGTCCCTATCCCGATGGGATTAATTTCCACTTTTTTCAGACGCATTGGAAGATGGTTAAGCAAGATTACATTAACTTTCTTCGAGACTTCTATAAAACAGGCAGATTTGTGAGAGGATTAAATGCCACATACATTATATTAGCATCAAAAGTCTTATTGCCGTCCGAGCTTGGCCAATACCGGCCCATCTGCTTGATTGGAAGTGCGTACAAGCTATTATCGAAATTGCTTGCAAATAGGTTGAGGCAAGTAATAGATAAACTAATATCGCCTCAACAACTGGCTTTTATAAAGGGTCGGCATATTCAGGACGGCATACTGCTTGCAAGTGAGATTTTGCATTATGTCAATTGTAAATTGAAACACTTGTTATTGAATCTTACAACTTTCTCGTGTCATTAAAACATATTTATACTACGAAACTCATACAATCATATTTCACGCCTAATAAATTAGGCGTGCCCAATAAAGGAAGTGTGACAGAATGAGGCGTGCTCCTGTCGTGCTTCTTTTCTTCCTTGCCTAATAAATGCAATAGTGACAGCAAGCGTGCCCATTTTGTCTTCTTTGTCTTGGGGTTCAACACTCCCTCTCAAGATGGGCGAAAAATATCAACTAAGCTCATCTTGTTACAAACTCTCTCCAAGTCTATGGAACTAAGACCTTTGATTAACACATCAACAACTTGTTCTTTTGTGGCTACGTGGTTCAGTTCCAACAGCCCACTGTTCAACTTCTCTTTAATGAAGAATCTATCAATTTCCACATGTTTGGTTCTATCATGATGCACTAGGTTGTTGGCAATATTGATAGCTGACTTGCCATCACACCACAACTTCATCTGGTACCCCTAATTCATCTTGAGCTGCACAAGCATGGATCTCAACCAAATCATCTCAGCAACACTTAGAGACATGGATCTATATTCTGCCTCAGCTGTAGAACGGGAAACTACCGATTGTTTCTTACTCTGCCAAGAGACTAGATTGCATCCTACAAACATGTAATAACCGAACGTGGGCCTTCTATCATCAGCACAGCTAGCCCAGTCTAAATCATAATATCCCTCAATATTTAGATGTCCATTCTTTCTGAAAATCACCCCTTTTCCTGGTGCACTCTTCAAGTATCTCAATATCTGGTGCACGGCATCCAGGTGACCCTTTCTAGGGTCATGCATATACCTACTAAGCATACTCACAGCAAATGATATATCCAGTCGAGTATGACTCAGGTATATAAGTCGGTCTACCAATCTCTGATACTACTCCTTATCAACTGACTCGTCTGCTTCTGCACTCAAATTCAATCTTTGGTCAATTGGCATTTTTGCGGCCTTACAGCCCAACATCCCTATCTCATGCAGCAAGTTTAGAGCATATTTCCTTTGGGACAAAACAATTCCTCCTGGCCCACGGGCCACTTCTATGCCAAGAAAGTACTTCACCTGCCCCAAGTCTTTCACTTCAAATTTCCTACCCAATCTCCTCTTTAGGTCAACAATCTCTCCCTCATCGTCACCAGTAATAATCATATCATCCACGTATACTGCAAGTATCATGGAATTACGGTACTCTTGCCTAAAGAACACAGTATGGTCAGCATCGGTCTATTGATAACCCATGTCAACCATAACTTTCCTAAATCTATCAAACTAAGCTCGAGGATATTGTTTCAAGCCATACAATGCTTTTTGAGCTTGCAAACCTGACCGGCAGTCTGACTAGTGTCAAATCCTGGGGGAATATCCATATACACCTTTTCCAACAAGTCACCATGAAGAAATGCATTCTTCCCTTCAAGCTGGTGTAATCTCCATCCTTTGTTGCTGCTATCGATACCAGAGTCCTGACTGTGCTCATCTTTGTCATAGGTGCAAAGGTCTTATCGTAGTCAATCCCATAGACCTGATTGTATCCCTTGGCTACAAGTCGTGTCTTGTAGCATTCAACTTTGCCCTCCTAGTTCTTCTTCATAGTGAACACCCACTTACATCCAACTGCCTTCTTCCCGGGTGGCAACGGCATAAGTTGCCAAGTTTTATTCTTTGTCAGGGCCTCAAGCTCCTCTATCATAACCTCTTTCCATCTAGCGTCTGCCTTAGCCACCTGCCAATACTTAGGAATCGAGACACTATCCAAGGATGCAATAAAGGCTCGATGGTCGGGAAGTATATGAGAATAGGAAACAGTATGAGCAATATCATGGGGATGAGCAGTATCTGGGGAAAACCCATATCTGTTAGGTGGAACCCCTGCATTGCTGCGAGTGGTCCTCCTAATCGACTGGGGAAGAATAATCTAGGGGGTAGCAGAGGAATGAGTAACATCACCTGAAGGGACTGATGAGGAAGAAGGTGCCCCCGGAGTCGAGACAGGCAAAGATGCTGGGCATGAGATAGGTGTATGCAACTCTGATAGACCTCTAATTCCTCTTTATTCTGCATGTACACTAATGGTGACGCTAGTGAGGGCGCTGATGGTGGCTCCTCCTGACCACTCTCATGACTCGAATTCTCCCCAGTATCCACCTCTACTACCGGATCAACACTAGGGCAAGAGCAAGGAACATCTCCAACAAGTACGATCACGGGCTCACCATATTACTACTACTCTCCCCCTCTTGCCGTATACCCCTAGGATCTGGCGAGTCATCAAAGAATGAGAACACTGCATATGAGAAGTACGACTCATGTTCCCAGAACGTGACATCCATGCTTACAAATAGTCTCCTTTCAACTGGACACCAACACACATATCCCTTTTGAGTAGCAGAGTACCCAACAAAAATACACTTCATAGCCCTCGGATCTAACTTTGCAACCCATGGTTTGCTATCTTGTACAAAGCACACACAGAAGATTCTCAAAAGGAAGAATGTCTCCCTTTGAGCCTCTCCAAATATAAATGAGGGCATCTTATTGATCAAAAAAGTGGTTGCCATCACTGCTTGTCCCCATAGGTACTTAGTGACATTCATAGCAATCATCATACTTCGAGCAACTTCAAGAAGATGACGATTTTTCCTCTCTGCCACCCCGTTTTGCT
>JAOWBN010229373.1:0-12686 GCA_028565015.1 Pinguicula moranensis
TTATTCTTTGTATAAAACCATGTAAAGTTTATCAATTGAAATAAGAAAAAAAGAAGAAGAATTCTTCAATACACGTTCTAAGTTATTTTTCACATAGAATTCTACTTCCCCATTTCCTAAGCATGGCTTTGTTGAAAGCCTCTAAATTTCTAATGCCCAGTCCCCCCTATCCCGTGGTTGACTTATTTTCTTCCATGAGATCCAACATATTTTTTTTGGTTGGGAGTGCCTCCCCCAAAACAATTTCTTTGAAGGCTCTCTAATTTTTGGATTACTGTCCTAGGGGATAGGTAACATGCAAAGTAGTAGGATGGCAATGAAGCTAATACCGAGTGTATGAGCACTGTCTTTCCTCCAACTGAAAAACACTTATTCTCCCAAGTCCCCATCACCTTGCTGAATTTTTCAATAACAGGTTTCCAAGTAGCTATTTTTCGTGGATTAGCTCCAGCTGGGAGTCCAAGGTAGGAAAATGGCATCTCTCCTTTCTTATAATGCAGAAAATCAGCCTCTAGGGTATTTTCTGGTACGTTTGTGCCCATCAATTTGTTCTTGCTAAAATTTATTCTCATCCCCGAAAGTATCTCAAAATTGTGTAGTAATGCTTTAATGGCTCTTACATTCTCCCAAGTTACTTGACTGAAAAAGATGGTATCATCTGCGAATTGGAGATGCGATATACTCAGTTTTCCCTCTCCTATTTGTACTGGTATAAGAAAAATTTTATGCTTTGCTTCTCTTATTAAAGCTGATAGTCCTTCTGCCGCCAACAAGAATAGAAAGGGGGATAATGGGTCCCCCTGTCTAAGTCCTTGTTGTGGTTTGAACTCTGAGGTCGGGCTGCCGTTCAAGAGTACTGAGATTATTGCTGATTCTAGACATTCTTTTATCCACCATAGCCAACATTCGGGGAAATTCATTTTTCTCATCATCTCTAGTAAGTATTTCCAATTAACCATATCAAAATCCTTCTCGAAATCAATCTTGAATGCTGCTGTTTTGGTCTTCTTTAGGTCATCAATTACCTCATTTGCTTTCAAGATTCCATCTACAATCTGCCTCTTCCTAATGAAGCCCAACTGATTTGTTGAGATGACATCATCCAACACTCTGCTTATTCTGTTAGAGAGCACTTTTGAAATGATCTTATAGGTCGAACCTATTAAAGTAATAGGCCTATAATCTAAAATTTCTTGAGGGTAGTTGTTCTTTGCCACCAAGGTGATGTGTGATGCATTGCCACCCTTCACTATCTTGTTGTTTCTGTAAAATTCCTGCATCAATTGGTATATGTCTTGTTTCATCAGAGGAGAAAGTGCTTGATGAAAGCAAAATTAAGTCTGTCATTCCCCGGGCTCTTCTTGCTTCCGCAGTTCTTAATTGCCTGCAGAATCTCTTCTTCACTGAAAGTGATTGAGATGTTCTGTTTTACTTAGAGGTGACAGTGTCTTGACCTGTATGTTTCCCACACTCAGCCTGTTTTGCTTTGGTTCTCTGAATCTTTGCTTGAAGTGTTCTTTAAAAAACTCTTTAACCTTGTTCTACCTCTTCATACCAATTACCATTATCCCATACGCCACGTATAATATTTCTTGTTCTATTTTTTTCTCAACCAAGGGTGGAAAAAAGCTGTATTTGCATCCCCTAATTGTAGCCAACTGATTCTGGATTTTTGGTATAGGATGTTGTCCTGTTGTCGTGTTAAATTATGAAGTTCTTGTCTCATCTCTGTGATTTGTCCCCCTTGGTTAACTCTATGATTTGTGCTTTCTGCAGCAAGTTCAAGTGCCTTCAGGGATTCCAATAAATTGTTTCTTTTGTTTGCTAGGTCACATGGATCTCTCTTGTTCCATTTTCTGATCTCTCATTTCTACAACTGTGTTTTTTGTTTAAATTTGAAGCCTGCATAGCCACTTATTTCTGGATCACTCCATACTTTATTGACTAGCTCGTTGAAATCTACCATCTTTAACCAACAGTCCAAAACTTTTAGTGGTTTTGGTCCCCAGTTTTGGGTTTGGAAAGTCAACTTGACTGGACAGTGATCTGAGTCCTCTCTATCTAATCATGTTTGTGTCCAAGACTTATCATTGCCCAACCATTTATCATTCACCAGAAATCTGTCAAGTCTACTCAATCATGTTTGTAATTATGTTTCAACATTTCTCTTTTTTTTTTTAATTTAATTTTATTTTTTTGATTGGAATACGGGACTCGGGTTGTCCTATTAAATACGGGTTCAAGCCCGGTCCCGACCTGAAATAAGTTCGGGACTGAATTTTCAATCCCAAACCCGGCCCAAAATTCTGATTTTCTCTCAAAATTTGAGATTCAGGCCTCCGCGTTATCGGCCCTCGGGAGGACCCGAGGCCCAATAGCCGTTTGCCCACTCCTAACGCCACGTAGTAGCTTGACTCCCCTTCCATTCTGCTACAATCATTTCTCCTTAGGCCTTGCAATTTCCTAAACTTCTTGCTCTCTTCAATACTTGTGTACTTTTTCCTGCTGACTATGTATTTTGTTCAAGGTTCCACCTCGTTATTTCATATATGTTCCATTTGTTTAAGCTTTACAGGCTATTTTAAAATTGCTTGCAAGCCATCTCATACGTACTAGCATTGTAAGCTACTTCAAATGGCTTGCTTTTTGCAGGGTTGTCTAGTGAGCTCATCATAAGCTACTTCAATCGACCAGCTTTTCTTTATCATACTTTGACTTGCAAAAAATGTAAGTTACTCTTAAACTGCTTCAAATTTCTAGATTTTTCTATATTGTCCATTACAACAAACCATCGATTTTCGACCTGCTTACAGCCTCAATGCAGTTGTCTCACTTGAATGGAGCTTGTTTTAATCCTTTTCGGGTCAGTTTGATAGCGGGATAATTTCAATCCCGCTAAAAGTATAACTCTATGCTTGATGTCGTTTTCACTAATCTTGGACATGTTTGCTAACACACATTTTCAATGTGTTTTGGATTACTGCAATAAAGGATATCAATAATCTCATATTTGGTGACATCTCTGCCACATCATTAATTAGCCTTGTAATTGATCAAAATGCCCCCGACTGAACACTATTTAAGCCCTCATGTTTGTCCTAACCCTAGCCGCACAAAAATTCCTCTCTTCAACCCGTCGCTCTCCCTTCACCCCCGACACCGTATCATGGTCCCAAACATGTTATTCTTCTGTCTATATGTCGTTGGTAAATAATCCCAGAAGAGCCCCAAGGTCTCTGAAGATTTGCAAGACGAACCATGCACCTGCCTTCCGGGGCGTCCAACAAGAAAAATGAGGGCTTAAAGCCTTTCGCTGTTGTCTAAACTTGTTCTTTCTTTAGTTTGCGTTTCTGGTGCATATGTGTACTTGCACTTTCTTTAGTTTGTGGTTCTAGTTTTGTAACCATGATTCAATTATTTTTTTCATCTGCTTGTTCTGGTGCGTATGCATTCAATGTTTATTTGACCTGCTTCTCCATTTGAAGAAAAAAAATTGTGTAAGCCGGTAAGATTCAACCATAATCCAAAGGATAGATACAACCCTTGAGCACTAAACGTAAAAGCAATCAAAAACATAAGATGCCACTCAAATCCAAAGTTCAAATACAACGTTGGTGCACTAAACATAAGTAAAGTCTAAACGACAATGTTTCCGAATGGCATGAAACATGTCCTCATATAACAACTAGTTAGGCGAATTTACACCCATCATATCACCCCATTTCCCCTTGAAGAATAGGTTCATCATTTGCTCCCTTTCTTTCACGCGCATGGATCTTCCATTATCGCAAATTGCGTTGGGTCCTTGATGAGGTAGGCCACCAAATCAAATTGTTGCTCAAAGCTGAGTGATGGAAATTCCTCCAAGATCTCGAAAATGACTGCAACCTTTTTCTCGTCACGGCCGTTGCTAGAACCTACTTGACTATCAAACAATTTGGAACCTTTGGTCAACAATGCATCTATGTCCGAGTAGGTGTCCAATGCTTTCTTGTAGAAACTGTGGGAGGAAAGTACACATGTCTTTCTATTCTTTGTGCATCATATTCATCCTTCAATGCTTTCAGCTTGGCTCAATATCTCCTAATGCGTCGTTCACCATCGGGATTTGTTCAGCTTCAGATATAGAACATTGTTGAAACATGACGTCCCATAGAATATAAGACTTCATATGGTTGATGAGTCCGAAGGGAAATATGCACAATAAGTCCTTATATTTTCTAAACTCTTGGAGTGAGATTTATCCTTCACTCCAAAACAACAAAAAGTTAGAGCGGGTAACTGGTAGATTGACTACACAATTTTAGTATTTATGATATCATAGAAATTAGTTAAAGATCTAAGTCCCTTGAGACTAATAGAAGGCTACAACAGAACCCCCTACACGTGCTAAAGTATATGCGGTGTTGATGTATGGAGCCTGATAAACTCCAATCTACAGCTTTCGCTGATCCAACTATTAGGACCATGTGGGGGAATGATAATTTTGAGCTATTCTATAAAGCATCGGTGGGAAGGTCTGGAGGACTCCTCCGCACTTGGAGGTCTGATATTTTCACTCTGCAGAGCAACTGGAATGATGATGGACTCATAGGAATCATTGGCACTTGGGGAAGTACAGTTATACTTATAAAATTGATCAACATGTACTCCCCTTCCTCCTTTCAAGGAAGACAAACCCTTTGGGCACGGTTACTATAACATTTGGGCACTGTGGGAGAAGATTGACAATGTGTCCTAGGCGATTTCAATGATGTCACAAAAGCAGGAGAAAGAACTGACAGGCCACCACATCAAAACAATGAAGCAATGGCTTTTAATTTGTTTATTTCAACAACAGAACTCATTGATGTACCACTCAAAAATGGACTCACCTGGTTCAGTCTAGGAACTGAGGCAACAAGAAAAATTGATAGAGTTTTGAACTCATAAGGGTGGTTTCAGACCTGGTCAACCCTACTACTTAAACTCTTGGAACGATGTGTATCTGATCACTCCTCTCTCCTATTTACAGAACAGAGAACTGGGGACCCCATTCCTTTTAGGGTCCTTGATGCTTGGTTACCCAACCCTAAACTGCCAACCTTAGTTCAGGGGTCTTGGGATAACAATCATTTTATAATATGTAAAGGCTATATTCTGCAACCGAAAATGTATGCATTGAAAATTGCCCAAGTGTTGTGGAACAAGATAGTGTTTGGACACATTGACAGACAACTGGAAGAACTCAGGAAATGAATTTTTTTTTTATAAGAACTCAGGAAATGAATTAACCAATTGGACATGAAACTGGGTTAAGCACCCTTGACTGAAGCTGAAATCCTTGAGAAAAAACAACTCTGGACTCAACTACAATAAGTTCAAAAGAGAGAATCATCTTTGGCCTACCAGAAATAAGTGACTCACTGAAGGGGACACCAACTCTGGTTATTTTCATGCATGTGCTTCAAATAACCGTAGAAGGACAACTATTACAGGGAGATTAATAGATGATGTTTGGTTGGAAGAGGTGGATGAGGTGAAATAAGGGATTAGGCAGCAGTTTGAGAAGCATTACACTGCCCCTAACAAAAGAAGAATACAACTCAACTTGCTACCAACACACACTTTGAATGAGCCGGATAATGAGTTCTACATTAGAACCTTCACCCAAGAAGAAATAAAAGTTGTTTTTTGGGCATGTGAAGGAACAAGGAGCCCTAACCCAGACGGCTATAACTTCAATTTTATCAAAAGTTTTCGGACATAATGAAAGATGACTTCATAGCTTTCATCTATGAATGGTTTATTAACCAACAACTCTACATTCTTTACTTTAGCTACAAAGGTTGCACCTGCCAGAAAATTGGTTGATTATCGTCCCATTGTAATGATAAACAACACCTATAAAGTGTTGTCCAAGATCTTGGCTAACAGATTAAGGGAGGTACTGCCCATATTGATCTCACAAAGACAGACTCGATTTCTTAAAGGAAGAAGTATAGGAGAAGGGATGATTATAGCCAACAAAGTGCTGGATCATGGTAAGAGAACAGAGAATCAATTCCTTATGCTTAAAGTTGATTTCCGTAAAGTCTTTTGACAACATTGATTGGTCCTGTTTGATTGAAATGATGAAGGGAATGGGCTTCCATCCTTAATGGATTGGTAGGATCACATAATGCATAACCACTGCATTTATTTCTGTTTTAGTAAACGGGAGTGCTACTACAAACTTTCAGCTCCACAGAGGATTGACGAAGGAATATCCTCTTCCGCTTTTTTATTGAATTGGATTAGATCTGATTATGTAGCAAGTGATAAGCTTACAATTGTACACTCCTTTATCCTATTGGAACTGCTCGAATATCTAATTTGCGATTTGCAGATAATACCTTGCTCATTGGAGCAGGTATACAAAGGAATGCCATGATGCTGACCTGTTTTGACCTAGCTAGTGGTTTGAAGACTAACTACAGGAAAAGCACCTTCTGTGGGGTGAATCTATCACCTGCATTTTTTAACACAACAGCTAGTACTCTAAGATGTACCGCAACTGCTCCTATCTATCTAGTTCTAGGGCTTAATTGGGGACAACCCCACAAAACTCTCACTCTGGAAACTAGTTAGAGAGACAGTGAGAAACAAAATGCATAAATTCAAGAACAAACATCTGACATTTGGTGGCAGACTGATCCTCTTCAGATCAGTCCTTCTCAATCTCCCCATCTATTATTTGTCTATTTACAGAGCCCCAACCAAGGTTATACATATTCTCGATCAACTAAAAGAAAGTTTTGGGGAGTGGAGGGGATTAAATGGCCCTCAGAAAATCTCTTGGGTCTCTTGGAAAATCTGTTGCCATAGCAAGGATGTGGAGGGTTAGGGATTACAGATTTGATTATCTTTAATGTTGCATTGGTGGGCAAATAGAGGTGGAGGGTTCTAACAGAGACAGACCAACTATGGATCATTGTCCTAATCGAGAGGTATGGACTCACAGTCATCACTCTCACTTATCAGATTACTAGAACACAGACTTGCTCCCAATGGTGGAAAGATGTGAGCCAATTGGTTCATAATGAACATCCAAACACATATAAGAGATGTTTCTAATACCAGTTTTTGGCAAGACTAGAGGAAGCCAAAGCTTCCAAGCAGAATTTCCACTTCTCTAAAGCCTACCAACTGATCTCAATGTCAAGAACAGAACAAGCATTTTTTATAACTGAAGAATTGGATTGGTTTTGAGAGTGGACTAGACCACTAATGCAACAAGAAGAAGCAGAATTCTCTAGACTCAAAGCACTGCTACAACCACCTATTCTGTTCTAGTAAAATATTGATGTCTGGGAATGGATCCCAACACAATCAAAGGAGTACATTTCCAGGACAGGGTATGAAATTCAGACTACTCAAAGTCAGTCCTTGTCCCGTACTCAGTTAGTCCTAAGGCAACTATGGAGTTCTGCTACACAGCTAAAGATTAATGCTTTCACATAGAGAGCTATACAGAATCGTATACCAACTATCAAAATCTGATGAATAGGGGCATGCCGATTACAACAGAAGAATCAATTTGCAAGTTAAGTTTATAGGATGTAGAGACTACAACTGACATGCTCACAACTTGTCCCAAAACACTGGAGATTTGGCAGCATTCTACAATTGGCTTGGGATAAGCTGTCCAATTCAGGAGCAACTACACGAAAATACACAAGCCACATGAACCTAAACCGAAATCGAAGTGCTGCTGAATTTGGAATGTGGCAATTCATGCTCTGAGAGATATGGTAATACAGAAATAAAGCCAGATTTTAGAGTGAAATAGTGAATCCGTGGGAAAATGCTGTAGAACAAGTGAAGATTCAGACCTGGGGCTCTCGGCCAGTTTGCGCACAATAACAGGAACGCAGGTTGGCGATTGGATGAGAAACCCAACTGCATGTTGGAATTTCATTTTCTGAGCATCAAGAGGTACACTCTCCGTTGGTATCTCTGATAGTGATCAATTTTGGCCGGTCTTCACCGGTGTTGACCCGACAGAGAAAATCGAACACTTTTAACGTAGGCTGATCATTGGATCCATTGACACTTATCGAACGAGGTTCGAAAATGATTTTTTAAAATCAAACCAAATCAAATAACCAAAATATTTTTGGTAATACGTCGTAGTCAACTAATCTACAAAGATTCATACACAGTACACACAACACAATCGAATAACCAAAATATTTTTGTTAATGATTTATTTTTTGGTTAACACCGAATAATGGAATTTTTTTTTTTTAATGAAAGTAGGAACTGCATTAGATATGTTTAATATTTATTTAAAAAATTGCAATATTTTATAAAACAAATAAAATTTGAAAAAATGATCGTCGAAGCACGAAATAAAATAAATGTTAAAACTCAATAATCAAAATTAAAAATTCACACATTATAAGGTTATGAGCATAGAAAAACAACAACGTAGTTTCCTTTTCATCAATAGAGTCATTTTACAAAAAATAAATTAATTTTTGATTATAAATAAAATCAAATTAATCATAATCTTAACCAAATCGAATAAGATTCAATTAAGATATTTAATTACTGAATGAATAACTAAAAAAATTTTATTATCAGAAACAATTAATTATCAATTTTTAAATTTGATCACGCCTACTTTAACGCCATATAATTACGTTGCTTGGCACTGGCAGTAGTAATAATATAGTTGCTAACTAAAGGGCACAGGTGTAAATTCATTTGCCACATGGTGGCCCATATTTGTTAATAAAAAAATTATAATTTCTAAGAAAAAAAGAATCCGCATGACAGTGTTCAACATGGTTGTTGTTTTTAGATGTGACATTTATTTATTGTTACGCCCAAACCTGAACACCCATTGCCATTTGTACAACATATAACACATATGTTTTCTCCCTCCCTAATCACAAATTTTACAATTAGACGTCGAGATGAGGTTGTGAGCAGCACACTAAAACGAAGGTGACAAAAACACACGCACATTAATTTTTAGTTAGGTTCACGAATTGAATAATAAAAAAAACTCTAAACTTAGTTACTCAAAATGACCCTATTAAATTTCAATGTTATATTAGTGGAATTGATGGAACTCAATATATTAATTGACGCCATGCATCATATTAGATTGCAATAAAAACAACCACTTTGTATAATTACAAGGATAAAGTTGCATACATCTGACATTCATAACACAATTTACTTGAAAGCATACTAGGTACGTTGTGTTGTATTGGTACGGGACATGGGGTGGGGTTCAGGCGGTCAAGCAGATCTGCAGTCCCCCATTGTCATCTCTAAAACTGAGATGGCTTTGTGATTTATTAGCTATTAAGATTCAATAAATATATTCACGTTTGCTGATAATCTCGATTTCCCCTGTATTCAGCCGCAAATACCCACCTAAACGAGCCAAGTTCTTCGGTGGGCTAAAAAAGTTGAGTACCATGGCATTGCAATCTATTGCAATGGATTGTCATCTTCCGTACCATTATGCTATTCCAATCCAATTACTATTTGGTGCCTACAAGTGAAGCGGTCTGTTTATTCATCTGCCAAAAGTGTCTTTCTTCCTGATAATTGATATCAGTCCTTGGATTCAGTTGTGAGTAATGCAAGTACTCCAGTTCACCCACAAGTGCAAGATAACTGTTTGTAAACTAGCTTCTTTATTCCAATACCCCAAAATTCGAAACGAGAAACATATTATAAGTGACGAATTTATGGACCCAATTCCATCACCCTGCTGGCCTGATCTATAACAAACAAGAAAACAAGTACATCCCAAGAAAAAAAGGTTCAACCTTTGAGAGTGAGCACTTCTCTCTTACAGGGTTATGGATTGTTGAGTCATAGGTTCCTTTGATCGGAATAAAAGCCACCGCCGGAGTTGTTAAATAACTGGTATTCATGTTGATGGGCAGAGGTTGTGGCGTTGTGAAAATTAACAGAATTTGCGAGGGAAACAGGGGTCCCTGGAATGTTGTTGGAGTGAAACAGTGTCAATTGGTGAGACAAGTGCCTAATGGAAGGATCATAGTTTCCTTGGACGGAGCTGGAATCGCCCTCATTCAAGCTCCAAGAGTTAGATGACAGAAGAGAGTGAGCACTGAGCAGATCCGGGGCAAGTGGAGAATTAGTAGTAGAAACATGTAAACCTGCCACTAGAACAAGTCAAGTTAGATCCGCTTAAGATGAAGAGAGAAATACTGGTATGGCTCTCAAATTAAGTCTCTTTTTGTTCTTTGTTTGCTTACATTGATCGAGAATATTTCTAGGATTTGAACCCATTTGTAAGTTGGACATTGAATGGTGAATCTCATCACTAGAAAAGCACAGGGTTCCTTCAAGTCCTCCAGTCTTTGAAGGCCTAACAAATGAATCTCGAACCTGTCTCAACATGGAAGTGCTGCTGGCATTTTCCCATGTCTGATTCGTGTTTGAAATGGTGAGTCCATTGAACAGCACATTCTGTTGCTGTTGCAGCCTCTGATCTGCTCCAATCAAGAAATCAGGAAAATGTTACCAATCCAAGCTATTCTATTGAAATTCAAGAAATGAGAGTGAAGAATACCGTATAATGCAGACGAATGTCCTGGAGTACTAAGCTGTATTGACTCGGGCTGCACCCTACGTCGCCTTGCATTGTGGTCGGAAAGTCGCCTTCTGCAGCTTCTTTTCTTGTCATCAAACTCGGACAAATCATGAAACCTTTGACCAAAATAAAAAAGTGTCTCAAAACAGCTTGCTCAAGTGCAATATAGGGGATAGGAGAAAAAGAAAGATTACCTGCTGCATTGTTGGCAGAACCGTCGTTCCATCCCTGCTACAATAACCTTGGGGCTCTTTGAATGGCTCTCACATATCCTATGCCTGCGGTGATAATCTTTTGCTGATTTGAGATCAAGATTGCATCCTTCCACTTGACAGCAGGGGTTCTGAACATTATGATACGATGCCCTCGATCGTTTCGTCGGATGCGAAGAAACGGAAGATTTGGCATGGAAAAAGGTATCACTACTGCTGGGTCTTCCAAGCCTCAGTCCGATCATTTGTTCACCTGAGCCACAAATATTCTGCATACTAAAAACATCTTCGTATGTGTTCTTGTAAGGAGGAAGGGAGCACAGTTTTCCTAGACAACCAATTGCCTCTCTAGAAGATCCAGTTCCAAGTTCGTTTCCACATAAAGCAGTATTACTGCCTGATGATGAAGACATAGAAAAGCATAATTGTTCTTGGAGTTCAATAGGCTCCCCACTGTATAAAGATAAATTTTCCCATTCCAGTCCGCTGGAGCTTACCGAATTTCCCTCCATTACATTACAAGTTAATGGAAAGTGAAAAACTTGACCCCCAATCCGAGAAAGAAAAGATTACAGTTTTCACTTTCAGTACCTGGTAGTGGTACTCCATGCAGGGCATGCACGAATGACTAATGCTACAAGAAAAGAAATCCAATGGGGAAAAAGATGAACAGGAGAAGAGAAGAGCTTAGAATCTCTTGTAACACGTAAACTTCAAGAATTTACTCAGCAACTGGCTTAGTGTTTCCCTCTAGGAAAACAGACTCGATAGGTTGTCCGCACTCCGCAGGGCCTAGGAGAGTCCCACGAATTGAAGGAAACAGAGATAGGTGGGAGAAAACAAGTAGCTAAACAACAATGGACTGCGTCCCATTACCATTTAAGTCAGTTGGCTTTGGGCCCTCAAGTCCTTGTGCAGTTTATCCCTTCAATCTGTGAAGGCATGGCTCAAATTGTCAGACCAACTACCCATGTGGGTTCCGCTTTTGCTATTTTGACCCAGACAAAATTCATGCATCACATGCTCAACATGAAATGTACGCGGGAACAAAGAGATAAATCCATCTTTCCTTGATCTTTAGCTACAAAATACACGGTAAATTTTTTCCAGAATTCAGATCAAACACCATGGATTCTTATTCTTGAAAGATGAATACACATAGGAGCAGTGGAAAATATCAAAAATTACGTGTTACAACAAGCCATTTCTGCTCCAAAATACATTCACTTGTCAACCTTTTCAAACTCTATCCACAGTCCACACACCACACCAATAATTTGTGAGGATTCAGGCCAACAGTATCTTGTTTGTTTCTTTTCAGTTGTCTTTCCCCAATCACTGCGTCTCTTTCGCAAACAATAACTGCCCCCTAACAAGTTTGTTGAGGAAGCATTAAAGTATTCAAGAAAACCAAACCAAAAAAAAAAGTATTCATTTCTTATGGCTGTCATTGTTCTTGGGGCCAGGTTCCCCTGTCTACAGCTACCGAATCCAATGAATAAAATTCAGTTCTTGAACGTTGTCAGATCCAAGAAACCGATGGTTCCAGTAGGGCAAGCTCAAGTGAATTCACTGATAAAAAAAAAGTCGGAACCTTTCATATTAGTAAAACAAACAACTTTCTGCCATCGGTCAGTCCATTCAATCAAATTAACAGACTCCCAACTTGTTTTTTTTTGTTTTTTTTTATAATTAGACTCCCAACTTGTTTTCGACCTTTTAGTTATCGATAACAACGATGAACAAAGATGAGAAATAGAAACAAAACCTATACTAATTTTTTATATGACTTAGGGGGTGTTTTGCGCAAACCCTCTTATGCTTATAATTGGATTATAAGAATTTTTTTTGAAAAAATGAATAGTTATTTT
>JAOWBN010229384.1:0-12686 GCA_028565015.1 Pinguicula moranensis
GTATCTATATTTGTGGACTTTTAAAACATCGAACCGTTTTCACGTGAATGACGTAGCGGATTAGAAAATGGATCTATCTAATGTGTATATATATTATATATATAATATATATTATCGAGTGCCCATTTCTATCTTGTATCTGCTCTTGACAATTGATAAAATTACCTTTAAAAAAAAAGACAATTGATAAAATTCAAGTGGATTCAGAAATTTTTTTATAGGTGGCTAAATTTTTTCGGTGGTGCATCAAAAAAAATTTAGAGCTGAAAATATTTTTTTAAAATGGTATTGTTTAATGTAAAATAATCAAACAGCACTACTTACCAACAAAAATAAATTTTGTAAAAAAATACATTTTTTAAAATAAACTGTAAAGGCACCAGTTATAGGTATTCATACACTTATTTAACGAGTATATACAAAGATGAGATAATTTTTCCCAAAAATAAAATTAAGAAATTAATTAAATAAATCAAATACCTAAATTTAAAATACTAATAAAGTTTTTTAAAGAAAAACAAAGCATAATGGGTAAAAGAATGGGAGTGGCTTGGGGTAGGGGTAGGGGTAGGGATAGGATAGTGAGTAGCCCGGCATAGCCTTCCTTAGATATGCCCTTCGCTTACTCAATTTGCTCTTCAATTTAAATGCAAGTTTAATACAAAAATAAAAATTATTTATGTAGATTAAAATAAATCAAATCAAACCAAACATACCAAATATATTCCGCATTTATGTAGGGTCTGGGGAGGGTGTGATGTACGCAGTCGTACCTTGACCTCTAAAAAAGAATCAAGAGACTATTGTTAAACATATAATCAACAATGGAATTAACAATTTGTTGCAATTGAGAGAAGTAGCAATATAAAATTATGTAAGAGTTACATAAACTTCAACCTTTCACCGTTGAACGAATATGAAATTTGAGAAACTTCGAGGCCTGTGAAACTCACAGTTTTCTTAAAATAGATTCGCCCTCTCCTGGGTGCTTTGAGATTACCGAGCGTCTGTCTCCCAGGATACAACGGATACGAGTTGATATGCACAGCACTTGCAGCACAACTCCGACGAACTCTAACGGTATCTTTCTTCAATCACCACAAGAAGGACTCACAAAAAAATACTTCAAGAATAGAGAATAAAATTCTAGACTCAAGTTTCAAGTGTATGTTTCACTCATGAGGGGATTCACTATTTATAGAGTTTGTTAATGAGTGTAGAGATTTTTTACACCTCTTGCACTTCTCCATTATCTCCACTAACTTAGTGGGTTAATGGCTCAACTCTCCATTTTCTCCACTAATTTAGTGGGATCATGTACTTGAAAGAGAAAACCTTTTTTTCCTTCATATTCTTTATCAATTTGTCATTCATCTCTTAATAACATATTAATAGTTAATATGTATTTTCCAACAATATGCATACTACTCTTCCACCCATAGAGTATTCCGTGGTCTCGATGGTTACACCCTGTACAATTAATCCTGCATCAGGTATAAATTTGTTGACTCAAAATCCTTAGGGCTCAAGTGATTCTTGGATCCTAGATTCGGGTGCAACAGGTCATATGACGTATGATAATAATTTTTTTGCTGAATTTACCCCACCACGTCATACAAATATTATTAATGCTATTGGTGCTATTTCACTTGTGACTGGATCTGGCATGGTTCACCTTTCGTCTATGCTTACACTATTGAATACCTTGATGGTACCTAATCTCGCATATAAGCTTTTCTCGGTGAACCAAGCAATTGCAGATTTAGGATGTGCTGTAGTGAGAGGATATCCTCACGAAAGCAATCCTTGGGCGTAGTACTAGGCATGTGGCTCTCCACTACTTGGATGATATTAATGTGGGTCATTCGCTGCACATTAGTCGAGTTCAGAATCACCGTGAACGTGAGATATGTGGCATCGTCGCCTAGGGCACACCTCCTTCGGTTATATTCAGAAGTTGTTCAAGAACTTGAATTCTGTTAGTTTCATTTTTGAGACATGTGTTTTGGCTAAAAGTCATTGAATATCCTATTATTTGAATGAATCGAAGTGCTTAGTTCTATTTGAATTGATTGATGCCGATGTTTGGGGGCCTGCACCCCATGCTTCATATAATGGATTTAGATAGTTTGTCCTATTCGTTGATGATTGTTCAAGGATGATGTGGGTCTACCTTCTAAAAAAATAAGGATGACATTTTTCAATGTTTTCAACTCTTCGTTAACATGCTAAAAACTAATTCCAACTAAAAACACATTATTTAGTTGGAATTAAGACTTTGCGATCAGATAATGAAGAAAAGGAATCATACGTGAGACGAGTTCCAGTGATAGCTTCCCAAAGAAGACTCAACCCTATCTTGAAAGAGGTGGTTAAGAAAGAGATCTTGAAATGGTTGGATGCTAGAGTGGTATACTCTATCTCAGACAGTAGCTAGATCAGTTTAGTCTAGTGAGTCCCAATGAAAAGAGGAATTACAGTGGAGGTTAATGAGCAGAATGAACTTATACCCAAGCGGATAGTCACTGGATGGAGAATCTATATGGATTACAGAGCACTGAACAAGGCCACAAGAAAGGATCATTATCCCTTCCTTTTATTGATAAGATGTTAGATCGATTAGCATGCCATAAGTTGTACTTTTATCTGGATGGATACTCTGGATACAACCAAATTTATATATCACATGAAGACCAGGAGAAGACTACCTTTACTTGCCCCTATGGAACATTTGCATCCCGCCGAATGCCATTTGGACTTTGCAACGCTCCAGCTAACTTTCAGAGGTGCATGATCTCTATTTTCTTTAACATGGTGAAGCGCATCATTGAAGTTTTCATGGATGACTTCTTTGTGGTGGGATCATCATTTGAAGGATGTTTGGAGAATTTACAATTAGTACTGACAAGGTGTGAATTCTCTAATTTAGTACTCAACTGGGAAAAATGTCACTTCATGGTACAGGAAGGAATTGTGCTGGGATACAAGGTGTCAAGTTTGGGAATAGAAGTTGACAAAGCAAAAACAAAAGTCATTGCTTAACTGCTCCACCAACTTCTGTCAAATGAATTAAAAGCTTCTTGGGCCATGTAGTTTTTTTATAGAAGATTTATTAAAGATTTTTCACTCATCACCAGAACACTATGTAAGCTGCTAGAAAAAGATGTAAAGTTTGAGTTTGAGGATAATTGTTTGAAGGCATTCAATTTCTTGAAGGATAAGTTACTCACTACACCTATCATAGATACACCTGAATGGAGTGAACCATTTGAAATCATGTGTGATGCAAGCGACTACGCAGTAGGGGCAGTTCTTGTCCAGAGGAAAAACAAAGTATTCCACATAATTTACTATGTAAGTAGAACATTGAATGTATTTGAAAACAACTATGCCACCACAGAAAAGGAGCTGCTAGCAATGGTGTTTGCATTTAATAAATTTAGACGCTTCATTCTGGGAAACAAAGTAGTATGATATACTGATAACTCCGCCATCAAATATCTCATGCTGAAATAGGATGTTAAGCCAAGGCCGATTAGATGGATTTTACTCCTACAAGAGTTTGATATTGAAATCAAAGATAAGAAGGGATCTAAAAATGTAGTGGTTGACCATCTCTCATGCCTGGAAAATCTTACTGGAGGTGGCATGGACAATGTATAAATCAATGATTCCTTTCCAGATAAAGACTGTTGTCTGTCCAAGGAAGTACATAACCCTAGTTTGTAGGTATTGCAAACTATCTTGCATGCATGCTTATTCCCTATGGATCATCATGGCAACAGAAGAAGAGATTGTTCTCCCAAGTAATGTCATATTTGTGGGATGAACCTGTATTGTACAAATACTGCTTATATCAAGTAATTCGTAGATGTGTTATAGAAGAAGAAATTCACTCCAAAAAACTCATTTCCATGCACTGAATTGTGGGGGACACATTGGAGGCAAAAGGACTGCAGTGAAGGTACTGCAGAGTGGATTCTACTAGCCTACACTGTTCAGAGATGCACAGGTATTTGTGACCAATTGTGACAAATGCCAAAGAATGGGACAAATCTCAAAGAGGAATGAAATGCCTCAGCAAAATGTGTTGGAAGTTGAAGTTTTTTGATGTATGGGAACTTGATTTCATGGGGTCATTTACTCTGTATGTGGGGGAAAAGTATATATTAGTGGCAGTGGATTAAGTCTTTGAATGGGTTGAGGCAATAGCCACACCCTCTAGTGATATCGCAGTAGTGCTGAGATTTCTGCGCAAAAATATATTTTCAAGATTCGGCACACCTAGATGCATTGTCAGTGATGGAGGATCACACTTCTGCAACAAAGTCTTTGAAACATTGTTGAGGAAATATGGAGTTTGGCATCGTACTTCATTGGCATATCATCCTTAGTCTAATGGCAAGCTGAAATATCAAATAGAGAAATAAAGGCAATCTTAGAAAAGACAGTGAGCACCTCCCGGAAAGATTGGGCATTAAGACTAGATGATGCACTTTGGGCCTACAGGACTGCCTACAAAACTCCCATTGGCATGTCTCCATATCGTATGGTCCATGGAAAAGATTGTCACCTGCATGTGGAGTTGGAATATAGAGCCTATTGGGCCATGCGCAATTTGAATTATAGCATGAAGGCTACAGGAGAGAAGAGACTATTGCAATTAAGTGAATTGGATGAGTTGAGGAATGATGCATATGAGAATGTCAAAATCTACAAGAATAAAGCAAAAGCTTGGCATGATATACTCAGACGCCATTTCCAAACAGGACAAAATGTACTCTTGTTCAACTCCAAACTTAAGTTTTTTGCAGGAAAATTGAAATCCAGATGGTTTGGACCATTTGAGATCACACAAATATTCCCATATGGGGACATAGAGATTGCTCATGTTGATAAAGGTACCTTCAAAGTGAATGTACAACGTTTGAAGTCATATGAAGAAGGTATCAACATGTTAGAGAGGCTCAATGCCTCTGCTAATTGAAGCAAGCTCACTATGTCTAGCTAAAGACAATAAAGAAGCGTTGCTTTGGAGGCAACACAAGATCTACTGTTTTGCAACACTCAGGGATGCACCTTCAACCCTTTTACTTACATAACTCAATCAACATCTTTTTATAAAACGTGTTAAGGGAAAGGGCAGTTATAAGTCCCATAGTGACAATTATTAGCACTTATGTCCTCTAAAAATGTTGACTTAATTTTATACGTTTTGATTAATCATCACAGGATAACACCTCTTAATTTATCCTACAGGGTGACCTACGTGAACAAAACTCTAGAAGATCAAGCAAAAATCATAATGGAGATGCTTCAAATTCTCACTCACTGCCCATGATCAGCATGTCCAGTTTATGCACAGTTACCATAATGGGCAGTTAGTTTTTATTAAACCACGTTCAGGACCAATCGCTACAAGAACGACCACGAATTAAATTCCAGGCCCACTCAGGTCCTGATGTAAAAACACGACTGTTGTCCCGCCTCGAGCAGTAATTCAATTTAAGACAGCGACTAACCCTAAAAGACAACATCCTCTCTGGACCACTGTGCAGTTCTCGTTACCCCAGAACCCAGAACTCATCTAAGCGCAAGTCTTCTACTGTGCTTTGCAGTAAGTAACAACTCACTTGAACTCATTACTCGAGTATTCTCTGAGCTTAGCAAGCATGCCACCTAAGTAAGCGAAATTACTAAGTCTGGTGTTACTGAAAAATTTGCGAATGCCATTGCAAATGTGTTGGATGTGATACAGGAGAGGGGTTTTGCTTCTGGATGCATGCCTACTATTAGGAAAACTATTAAGGATCGTTATTGGACTTAATTTATTAGAACTCCAATTGAATATGCACCAAATCTGGGAAGGGAATTATATGCGAACTTGGCTGTCATGAATGACTTTAAAGTAAATGTCAGAGGAACTTGGGTGTGTTTAGCTCGGTGGAAATAAACCGAATTCATAATCTTGTGTGCCTGAGTGAAGATGAGTTCTCAAAGTTCAATGGGGGATACCCTGATTTGGCTGAATATCTGAGTTCTTCGGGAATGACCTCGAAGATGTCTAGTGTAAACAAACTGATTGAATTGGGAGTTAACAAGTCAGATTGTCGTGTCATTGTCCTTATGTGACACTTATTCATATGCACAAGAATAATGCCAACTACCAACACTGGGGACATCAAGTTGAAGAGAGTGCTACTCATTCATGCCATTGAAACTGGCCGAAGCATTGATGTAGGGAAAGTCATTTAAAAAGATATTATGGAGAGTCTGATTACCCTGGAGAAGCGCCCCAATTCAATGCACTTCCTTTCCTTTGCGATGTGTATAAAGGTTGGGGTAGCCTTGGCTGAGGACGAGAAACTGTTTCCTCATATTTTGAATATCATTCTTACACTGATAAGTAAATTGGGCGCTAACTCTGACCACCGAGGACCCAAGACTGAAGCTACCCCAGTGAAATCTATTGTGCCTACCACCTCCAAGTCCAAAGGTAAAGCCAAAATGACAACTCGTATCCCTCCTCTGCAGGTACCAACTCCAGGCCTCAAGCAGTTGCTGCTCCAAATCTGGACCAGTGGAAGATCTTTGTGGACCACTCTTACAATTGCATCTCTACAGTGTACACAAACATGGTGTTGATGTCCATAATGAAGGGTGTGCAGTATCTTGTCAGCCCACTACCACCTCCACTAACCTTTACTCCATCTACACCATCAAGCGAGGCAATCACTTGGACTGGCGATGAAGAAGAAGAGGACGATGAGGAGGAGGACAAGAACGAAGATGAGAATGAGGATGCTGATGATGGGGCACACACCTACAACTTGGTGGGATCAGACTATGAATGAAGCATGGCTCTGCCTGCCTTCTTGGGAGTATTACTTGAACTCCTATTTTCTTTATCCACTGGGGGCAATGTATGTTAATTTTGGGGATGGGGAGTTAACTGACTGTTGAACCTGGATTTTTTGAACTTTGTTCCTTGCACTAATTTTCTTTGGTCCTGATCTTTTAAACCTCGTCTGTTTTGATCTGTATGGTACTGGTTTATGTTCTTTTTCCATTAGAATAATTATCATACTTTGTAAGAAAAAAAGAACAATTTGTAATACATAAGAGAAATTGACCAAGGACAGAACTGGGGAAAGTGATTTTAGGAAGATAATTTTTAATTTGTGAAAGGCACCTGAATTTAGGCTAAGACTGATAGAAAAATCCAAACACCTTTCTTCAGTTCAAAGGTAACCCCTTTGAGTTGAAACCAAGATTGGGACAAGTGATGGATAGGAAAAAACAAAAGCAAAACAAAAAGAAAAAGAGAAAAAACCAGAAAAACAAAAACAAAAAGAAACATATTATATGAAAAAAGCCAGAAAAAACAAAAACAAAAGAAACAATGGAGGACAACCAATCCCCAATCTTTGGCAAAATACACGGTACTTTTGAAAACAGTGAAGATATGCAGATAAATTTAGTAGTATTTCAGAAAGATCTGGTCAGTACAACCGAAGCAACTTTGAAACCGGTTGAAGTGCGAGAAAGTCAAATGAGTGGGATTGAGCAAGATGTGGATCAGGTCCCCCGACTGGAATGGGCGGATTTATTAAGCCAGAACTCGGGAGGGCAATTTACAACTTTGTTGGCCCAACAACACGCCTTTGCAGAAGCCCTGTCTAATAACCGGAAGACGCCAGTTGCACTGGTTGAGGAGTCCTTCAAAACTCCAACACGTCACAACATAAACAATGTTACCTGAATAACTGCTGATCAATGCATGTGTATGTCTCCGAGGTCCTCGGATCATTTCAATCTAATGCCGTTGATAGACTTGTCGCCACGATCCTTGGCCAGGAAAAACAATGCAGAAACTTTGGCGGATGACATGGAATCTATACAGCAAGTCAGACTACAAGAGCATACATGCAGAATTCAGGAATCCTCACTGCCTTTAGAGAAGCTGAATCCGGATGAAATCTTGCAATTGACCGGGGATTATCCCTAAATACCCCAAGGTCTGATCTGGTGTATCACTTAGAGAAGCTGAATAATAGAGATACACTGGAATTTAACTGGATGAAGCGCTTGGCCTCCAGCAAAAATCGGTTCTCCGAATAATGATGCTAATCTACTACAATATCCGAGGATTAGGCACGAGACATAAAAGATGTGAAATACGGAGCCTAATCAGAGCAATGTGAGTGGACCTAATATGTATTCAGGAAACCAAGGTAAGAAATATAACCAGGCGGTGGTGCAATTCTTTTTGGCCCAATATGGATTTTGACTAGCGCAACAGTGACGCAGAAGGTAGCGCTAGAGGTCTAATATGCTTGTGGAAAACTGGGATGTTTCAGCTCATAAATAGTTTGGAAGAACCGGGACTACTCGGTATAGAAGGGGTATGGTCGGATGGAGGTATCAACATAAAAATCCTCAATATGTATGCTCCAGCTCAACCCAATGGAAGGACCGATTTGTGGCAAAGAATTGAAAACATGATATCTGCTGATCCGAATAGGTGTTGGTGCATCATGGGGGACTTCAACTCGGTTCGAAGCCCAAACGAGAGAAGAAGTAATGCCTTGCCACTGACTGTGAAAATGAGAAGCTTAAATGAATTCATAGCTAACGCACATCTCGTAGACCTGCCCATTCAAAAGTTTAATTATACGTGTATATCCAGAGGAGGTGCGTGCAATGGCAGGTTGGACTATTTTTTATTGTCAATCGAGTGGATGCAAAAGTGGCCAAATTTGGTGCAGATTGGGCTGGACATAGGTGCCTTAGACCACATGCATGTTATGTTGAGATCAGAAGAGCTGGACTGGGGTCCAAAAATTATGCGTACCCACAATTGTTGGGACAAATTCCCTGGATTTGATGTCTTTGTAAAACAGAACTGGTCAGCTCTGCAGGTTTCTGGTTTCATGAGCTACAAAATTCAGGAAAAACGGAGACTAATGCGACTGGTTTTGAGAGAGTGGAACAAGAATGTTTTTGGGAAGGTGGATGAACAAGTAACAGACATGAAGCTTACACTGAGGCATATAGATGAAGTAACTGAGCAGAGGCAACTGACAACTATTGAGTAGAGTTAAGGAAGGCTACATGGCTGAATTTGAAGCAACTACAGCAGAAGCATGAATCTATTTTAAGGCAGAAATCCAAAGCAACTTGGATCAGGGAAGGAGATGGCAACAACAGATTTTTCCATGCACAATTGATTAGCAGAAACAGGAGGAACTATATTGGTGGAATGTATTTCAATGGAATATGGACTAAAGGGGTTTCTGATATAAAGACTGGAATCACCAAACACTTCAAAAAGCTCTATGATGATGAGGGATGGTCCAGACCTTCCCACACTCAATACAGTTTCAAAAATTGATAACTTATTCTTAACGGAGGGTTTTTCCGAAGATGAAATAAAAAATACAGTTTGGTGTTGTGCTGAAGACAAGAGCCCCAGACCCGACGGTTATAACTTCCACTTTATTCAGAGGCATTGGGAAGTGATGAAGCAAGACTTTATTTTGTTTCTGCATGAGTTCTACACAACAAGAAAACTGACAAAGGGACTGAATTCTACGTTCATCACGCTGATTTCGAAAGTAGCTAGCCCCTCCAAGCTGGACCACTACCGCCCAATATCCTTGGTGGGTTGCGGATACAAGGTGCTATCCAAACTACTGGCAAATAGACTGAAAAGGTGATGGCTAAACTAATCTCACACACTCAGACAACCTTTCTGCAAAACCACCAAAATTTGGACGGAATTCTTGTAGCAAACGAAGTGATCCATGAAGTAAAGCAGTCTAGACGGCGGTCAGTCTTATTCAAAGTGGATTTTGCCAAAACTTTCGACTCCGTCAATTGGAACTTCTTGCTTTTAATGCTATGGAAAATGAGCGTCAATCAGACATGGATAAAGTAGATCGTCGAATGTGTTACCACACCACATGCCGGCGTGGTGGTGAACGGAAGTAGTGCGGGTGAGTTTAAGCTGAAGAAAGGATTACGCCAGGGAGATCCTCTATCTCCTTTTCTATTCCTTATCGTAGTGGAAAGACTGCATTTACTTATCAGCAGAGCTCTTGAACTTAGAAAATGGTCAGGAATCAAGTTGGGGGAACTCACTGTTTCGCATCTGCAATACGCAGATGATACTATCTTGTTTGCAGAGGATTCCGCAGAGAATATCAGAATTATCCAAGGCACTCTTCGAGTCTTTAAGTTGATCTCGGGTCTTGCCATTAATTTCTCTAAAAGCTTCTTGTATGGCATCAATATCAGTCAAGAAAGAGTTGGGCAGTATGCTAGAATTCTTCAGTGCAAGACAAAGGAGCTGCCTTTTATGTATTTGGGACTACCAGTGGGAGACAATCCGAGGCGCCTATGAATGTGGGAGAAACTGACGGATTCCATCAAACACAGATTACAGACATGGGACAACAACACTCTAAATTTTGCTCGGAAGGTAACTTTAATAAAATATGTGCTTACTTCACTCCCAACGTATTACTTTTCCCTGTTTAAAGCTCCTGAACAGATCTACAAAATGCTGCAACGAATGATAAGCAAGTTTCTCTGGCAACAAAGTCATACGGCCCAGAGGCCTATACACTGGATTGCATGGCCTGATATGAGTGATAATAAACAAAATGGAGGCATTGGCCTCAGAGACTTGAAGACCGTAAACAGAGCGCTCTTATGAAAATGGTTATGGAGATTGCGCACAAATCCTGATACATTATGGAGTAAAGTGATTAAGATCAAATGCTTCAGGAGATGTGATCATTGGTGTGATTGGAAACTAATTTCGATGCCAGACGCTGTCTCAAATATATAGAAAGATATTTGGACTTCGGCAAATGAAAGATGGTTCAATGACAGAATAAAGTTGCTAGTGAAGTAGGGAGATAAATCAATGTTCTGGAACTATGGTTGGTCAGGGGAAGGGCTCCTGTCTCTGAGGTATGGCAGCATATACAAACTGAGAAATCAGAAACTTCACATTGTTGCTGAAATTCTCAACGGAGTCACTACTCTTTTACTCTGAAAGCAGTAGCGCTTCAGTGAGTTGAATGAAACTACAATGAATGTAACAACTTGCTTAAAGCAAGGATAGTTTAGGCAGTCTTACTGCTGCATTTTTTGTATCTGCTCTGGGCCATTTTATGGCATTTCAATAAAATTTACTTAACAAAAAAAAAGTTCTAACTGAATCAATAAATATCATCAATTGACCAATTAGATCACTAATCAATTGCCAATTGACCAAAATTGAACTAAAACCCAAAATTCAAATCCAAATTTTTTTTTTTTTTTTGAATTTCTAGGTTTTTCATGCAATTAGCCACCCAATCATGCAATTAAAACATTCAATTGCATATTCAAAGGCCTTATTCAATCCAATTGAATATCTAAAACCCCTAATCCAAGAATCCAAAATTCCCCAAAGGGGTTTTTCGATTCTACGGACCAATCTTGCAATTAAACATCTAATTACACAATTAATCTAATTGCGTAAATTAACACCTAATTGAAATAATTCAATCAAAATCCGAAAACCCCTAAATCTAGGGTTTTTGATCATTTCGGATTTTTCAATTCTAAGTGCAATTAATCACTTAATCATGTAATTCTAACATCCAATTACATAATTAGTCTATTAATTGAACGAAATTGAATCGAATTCACAAAAAACAAATTAGGGTTTCTTGAGGCAAAAATCAAATTCAAACATTTCAACGAATTCAATCTCAAATTAAATGTAAATCCAACTCAATTCATCCTCATGAACATGAATTAAACATAAAGCAAGTTCCGATACCAATTGTAGGATTCAAGCTCAATTTCAAAAAAATTCGAAAACTTTGAAATCCGAAACCAAACACGAAATTGAGCTCATAAAACGTTTTAATTCATGCTCATGAGCTAGGTGATAGTCGGACTTACCTCGACTCGCCAAAAATTTGAAGAACCCGTGCAAGATCCGAACTTTGGAGGTCACGTGAATCACGATGTTCCCAACATAGAGAACCTCAACCAAGAGCACTCCTTGACGAGTGAAAATACGGTTGCTAGACTTCTATTTTTCGGTGACACGGCATCACCGTTCTCGATTTGGCCGGACTGAACGGATTGAAATAAGTTAGTTGGCAGCGAGAAGACAGAATGAGATTTCTTATCTCTATCGTGAAATCCAATTTCACGATTTATCATCTTTGGCAATTGGGCCTAATGGTCCAAGTCCACTTATTTTATGCCGGGCTCGATTAATTCGAGCCCAATCTCCATCTTCAACGTCTTGGGCTCGATTATATCGAGCCCAATTGTCATAAATCGATTCGGTTCCTCCGAAACTCAATTTCTTATCGTATTCGGGTTATCAAATTAATTAATCCTAATTAATTCATCTCGACCCGATCTCGATAAATTAATTATGTCCCACATAAATAATTGGCTTCAGTTCCTCAAATGGAGCGATCCAGTGGGATCCATATCTAAATCGGTAATAAATTAATCTCATTAATTTATAAATCATAAGCGACATCTAGCAATGCATTATGATCCGATCTAATATAGATAAATCGTGATCCTTAAATCTCATTTAGTATTAATTCTTTCGTCACTTAATATCCAATAATTAATGTCAAGCGTAGGAATGTGTCATCCTT
>JAOWBN010229395.1:0-12685 GCA_028565015.1 Pinguicula moranensis
ATCAATCTTTTAGGAGATCTCTGATATTCAAGAACTGGTGATCATTCAAATCATTGTAAAGATCCCAGATCAACTCAGCTGCTGCAATGAAAGAATAAAGAAGTGGAACAAAAAAGCAACACATGAAATTTGATACAACGAGGAGACCACGAACCTGATATTCAGATGGTTCATAGAAAATTACATCAACACTATTTTCCAGCAAAATAGGAAACAGAGCTTATTCAGTTTTACTTTTTTTTTTCACAGAACCAGAAAGAGAGAGAAAAATAGTAAAGAAAGTGAAAGACAGTTTTGTTAGTTGTTACCAAGATTAACTGATTTTCAAACTATCCACGGTTTATGGCTATAGAATCGCACTTCCATACACCTGTGCTTATGAATTTATTTATATTTTTCTAAATTATTAAGTGGGGGAAAATTGGAGTCTCTTCCCCTCCCAGCTCCTATATGCGAAATTGGCACAACACAATAATACATCTGAAGAACTTACAATCTGAAGAAAGCGCATCAAAGTTTACTTGGTGCTGAATCGCCCCCTCCCGGATTTGAGTCTCGTCCCCCCTTGCATAAATGATGAAACCATGGCTCCACTCCACCCTGCTGTTTTGAATTTAACCATTTTCACTTGCGTGCGTGTTTTCACAAAGAGTTTGGTATTTTAGTAACGAAAAAAATGGTTACTTGAGAAAAAAACAAACAAACAAGAGCTTAAACAAAGTGCAAATGCATTTTAAAGACCTTGTTGTGAGCCAGAATTTTTTCCCCATCATGAACAGAAAAATTCAAAGAAAAAGAAGAGAACAACACAATGCAATGAGAAAATTCCTCCACCCTGTAATCTCGATCTGAATCCCATTCGAAATTTTAGATGTCCTGCCTTATAAATCCGCTTGCTGGCCCTCGTGGGTCATAACTCATAGCTGCTATTCACTTTCTGAACTTCAGATATTTCCTTCTGCTGATCTGAATCTCAAGGAGCATCAACTTTTGCATTTCTGGATTTAGATCTCATGAATGTTTCCAGCATTAACTGTTCATTCTCAAATGCGGCTGTTTTCATGAAAATCAACTTATCAGTCTAATAAATGCACTCAGTCCTTGTTTCAAATGCTTCCCCTTCAATGCTAAAGTAAACGCTTTAGAAGGAAAAAAAATAGATCTTATAAGTTGATCAGTCGAAATCTTCGATTATACAAGTCAGGCCGGGTAACTCCCACAATGAGCTTCACATACTCGCCTTTAGCTTGTTCTAGTAACAATAGTGCAACTCGAGAGCATGAGAATGTAATAAGACAGAGAACATAAAAGGGTTCCTGCTCTAGTGTCCACATCCCTTCACGATGTCTAATACGAATGTAGAATGTTGATATCACACATTAAAGCATACAATTTGCGCAGGTAACGAGGCATGAGAGGCAGTGAACCTAATAAGGCACAAGAAGACCCAAAGTTAGCAGCTAGATGCTTAGCAACTGAGGCTCCACTCAGAATGAGCAAAAGCAATATCTCTTGTTTAATCATCAAGTTTGACTAGCCCGACCATATGCTACATTTGGAAGGTTACAGAAGTTTCTGCTCAGTGGAAGTACAGGATTGCTGATCTTTACTTCTCAGAGCAAGCATATGTTTCATGAAAAAAATTCCATTATTTAGATAGAAAGTCCATTTGGCTCCAGAGTCATGTAGCAAGTGATTCAAGACATAAAAAACTATACTGGTACTTATATGCAGGGACAGAGAAATTTCTGATGTTAAAGCTTAACGATTCTTGATGCCAAGCAGAGCTTTCACCTGTATGACTTAAGTCCTCCCATCACGCATGCATGCTTCTTATCATTTGTTCGACTCCAAAAGGGTAACAATAAAGCAAATGTCTGGAAGCTGTGGCAAATAAGAAAAGGAAATAAGATGCATGACAAAATTAATAGCAAAGGTTAAAGGCATGATGATAGGGAAATAAGTGCAGTTACTCTTCTGAGAAGCAAAACCAGCTGTAGAGGTTTCCCGCTTAAAATATGTACAGATTTTCCAACTTTTGAAATTCTCCAGTGGATTTCCAAGAGTATTCGTGTTTGAGTAATATAATACCCAATGAATAGTCTGTCCATTAACACAAGATATTAGAGGAGATGCTGAATCATAACACTAGCATAAGATTGATAAAAATTATGTATTCGAATCACACATTAAAAGAATAGTTCCATCAGAAAATAACGCGATCGAATTCTCCATGCAATGCATGTGTTAGCACAATTAAGTATTTAATAATCCAGCTCCCTACCAGCTCAATCTTTTATGAGAGAATCATTTCAACAGATTTGCCAAAAAGAGTATCTAAAAATATCTATCTAAAAATATCCTGCCAAAAAGATTCCAGATATTTCATTACTGTAAACGAACTCAATTCAATAGTACTAATCCTGAATGGAGTTCTACGTGTTATTATCATGGGCAGCCAAACACTTCGAACACCAAGGAAATTTGAAAGTGCACCTATACGATCCGTTCAATTGCACACGAACACTAACATCCAGGTAATCATTATTCAAATAAATTGAATTCTAACAGGTCACATGGTAGAGCAACCTTAATTACAAAGATGAGGTTCAAAGTTCAATCCTGGAGAAGTAAATCGTCCATAAAAATTTGAACTATATAAAAACCTAAAATAAAATATGGACAGGCTCAATTCCAGAACACAACAACAATGAGACAATCAATTGCTGTGGGCTGTGATGACATCTGTATACTGATATATAGAGCAACACTTGCTACAAACAATGCCATGCCAAAAGCTTGATAGAAAGAATCCCTCCAGTATGATATAATGAAGTACTAAATGCCTGCTGTCAGTCTATATTTAGAGGAAAAGGTCATTCGAATCACTTGGTGATATAAGGAGTGTAAACATTCAAGATTATCATAGATTTTGAAATCTATGATAATCTAACAATTCATAGTGGTACTTCTCAACAAAAAAAGATTTGAAAAAATTGAACTCTAACGCGGTAGGAGATCTACCTGTTCACCGGATTTTTGTAGGAGGAGCTTCTAATTTTCATCGTCGATTCCTACCTGGATTCGTAGCCTGGACGCTTCTGATTTTCGCAGGGAGTTCAACTGTTCACCGATTTTCGCAGGAGGGGCTTCTGATTTTCGCAGCCAGATGCTCCTGATTTCAGTTGTGGGCGATCACTCGAGAAAGAAGCCCCGGCTAATTCCGTCCCAGCAGCCACGTTGAGACAGTATTTAGTATTTGGATCCTTTGCTGCATCAAGGGTTTTCTGGGCGTTCAGAACGATTTCTGGGCATTTTTTTAAAGTATGTCTCTAATCTTGTGCGGCCAGTGTTTTAATCCTGGCCGTCGATCTCTATTAAGATCAACGGCCAGGATCGGATGTATGTTAATGGGTATTTTGGTGTGTATGGGGATCCCATCCCATATATATGGGGAATGATCCGTTGACACGAATTTTGACATGAATTTTGACATAGTTTAATTAAAAGTCCATGTTTAGAGTTCATAGGGTTTAGGGTTTAGGGTTTAAATTTTGTCTTAGGGTTTATATTTTCGAATTTAGAGCTTAGGGTTTAGGGGTTTTTTGGGTTTATTACCCTAGACCCTAAAACTAAACTCTAAAACTCATAAACCCAAAATCCTAAATGAACCCTAAACTCTAAATGAGAACCTTAAACCCTAAACAAAAATCCTAAATTCTTAACCCTAAATCACTTTCTAAACATTTAAATCACGCCTAAACACCTATTAATCACTCAAAATAGAAAACAACTGCTATTAAAGTGATTATTAGGTGTTTATGCATAATTTAAATATTTAGAAAGTGATTTAGGATTAGCATTTATGATGCTCATTTAGGGTTCTATGACAGAAGTTACGGTTTAGGCCTTATTTAAATGGTTAGACAGTGGTTTAGGGCTTAGGTTCTTGTTAAGGGTTTAGGGTTCTCATTTAGAATTTAGGATCTTATTTAGGGTTTAGAATTCTCATTTAGGATTCTCGATTAGGGTTTAAGATTCTCATTTAGAGTTTAGGGTTCTCGCAGTATTGATGGAGAAGAGACTTTATTTTTTATTTTATTTTAATGATTAATCCTAGACACATGATTTTTCTTAATTGGAAAGTATAGATTTTGTGTTAAAACTAGGGTCAAAATTGATGATCATCCATCTGTCCCTATATATATATCATCGAAAAGTCGGATGAATTGAAAGGAAGTAGCTTTACAGCCTTTTTGTCCCTGTGATTTTTTACTCGTCTATCTATTTTATTTTGTATTAAACTGCACATTTTTTTAAGATTATTTATTATTTACCTGTTTCTTTCTTTCTGCCATGTGGAATAAGACATATGCTACCAATTTTAAGACCCCATGGTACACAGACACTCATTTGTTGATCGTCCCACTACCAAACCTCAATGCAATCAATACAAACAAATATGGGACGGTGCATACTAGCCTAGCGACAAAGTGTACGACTTTCGATCTCATGGCTTGACTAGAGGTCGAGAGGTCGAGCTCCAGTAGGGGAATTCGCTGTCACTCTGGATTAGTCGAAGGGCCCAGTGGGTCCAAAGGATACCGGGATAGGGGCTCGCGTTTGCGGGTTGTCAGAGTCAAGGGCGGCGCCTGGAACACAAATTACCTAGGTGGTCGACCTGGCCTTACCTATCAAAAAAAAATATGCTGCCTTAAAATTATAAATGCACACACGCACATATGACATATATATAAGATAATTAATTAAAGATACTTAAGAAAATATTCATAAGCCGTCCAAGTGAATTTTTTCCATACGTGTGCACGTGCATCAACTTAAGGTGAATTTGAATTATTCTCATAAAAACATTTAGTAAATAACTAATAGATTATAGAACTAGATTTCTTTACAAGTTGGATGATATTTTTATTTCTATGTGGGACTTTTTTTAAATACGGCTTGCATATATTTTTAGAGACAGGCAAACGTGCGTGTCGGGTACCGCACGGTTTATGGGCTGGAAAATCCAGCCCGGCACGCACACGTTTTAACGTATGCGTGCTAAAAAATGCACGTTTTTTAAACGTGCATGCCTAGCACGGCACGCATAAAAAATGTGCCGTGCCGGGCCAGTCCGCGTGCAAATGGGTCACGCACGTTTGCACGTTTTCTAATAAACCCGTAAAACAAAAAAAACGAAAATACCTGTAAAATAAAAAATGAAAAAAAAACCCTTAAACTGAAATGCATTAAAACATGTAAATAAACCTATTACTTCAGAATCACCACACGGGCACACGATCATTACTAAACTAAAGAAGTCAAAGTCGGGACACGGACACGGACAGGAAGAAGACCGAAGATGAGGGTTTAGAGATTTGGTCATTTGGTTTGGACTTTGTTTTAATCCTGAGGAGGCTATTTTTTGGGCTTAGGTAGTAGGCCCAACGAAGTGCAACACGTTTGACGCAAAACATTTTTATTTATTTTTTAATTTTTTTTTACTAGACTTTAGGAAACGTGCAACACGTTTGCACGCGGGTTACACCGTATCCGTAACGGTTTGCACCGCGAACGCACCGTTTCGTAAACGTGGGGATATTACACGCACGTTTTTTGAAAAAAAATTTGGCACGCACGCACGCACGTTTTAATACGGGCGGTTTAGGCACGTTTGCACGTTTTTCCCGTGCGTGTCGTGCCTAGCACGTTTGCACGCGCATGTTTGCCTGTTTCTATGGTATCATAGTTTTTTATGGTGTTATCAAGAAGAAAGCACATAGGAGGTCCATCAAGCAACACCAAACAATTACCAAGCCCAAATAAGACAAAGCTCCTCGCATTCCTCTGCATGAAAAATTGCGGAAAAGTAAGAAATACTTACCTGCGCCTCATTGGTAGGAAAGGGAGGCGCCAATGGAAAGCACCACTCCCACGGCGCCATCTGAAGCAGGTGATGGCAGGCCCCCTTTTGCGCCGGGCAGGAGCTATACGAAAACGATGAAGCAAGAGAACCATCAATTGGGTGAAAGGAAGGAGCCTCCATCTCGTTATAAGATGGGATAAAAAATCTGGAGAAGGGAACGGAAATGGGGTAAGAAAAAAGGGAAATAAGAAAGAAGAGAGAAAAGTAGAAATGAAAGAATACATTTTTGTACACAAAAAGAAAGGGATTTTCTCCCACATTCAAAGAAGTAATTTTCGCCTCCCTCGGTCTATATTTTCGCCCATTTATATTATTTTATTATTATCAAATCAGGCATGACAGAATTTGACCACACCATATGGGAACATTACAAAAAACTGCTATTGAAAAAAAAAATGGAGCAAAGCGACAACAATTCACGTCCTATTACTTATCAGCAACGATCAAATCCCAAAAATATTTTGGCATAGACTCAAGGAGTAATTCCGGCATCCGGCCTCTCAGGTCAGCAAAGCACTACCGAGACAAATCTAACTAATTTAGTGAGTGACTTTAGGAATGAGTTCTAGAACCGAATTCGGGAATTGGTCTGCCAATTCGGCAGCCATGGGCCCCCACCTAAAAGGACTCCATTTAGACCCGAATGTTTGAAGAGCCTTGGTGTCCCGAAGAAAATAAAAAAGTTCTACGGAAACTAATGAAAGAAAGCCTCAAAACATTCTATACAAATCCTTAAAAGAAAAACTAGGTAAGAAAAGTGTGTTTTACGTTGTCCATCCTTGTATTAAAATTGTCCTTTACATTTTTCGTCTTTGTATAAACATTTATAAAATAAAAGAGCCCCATCATTCAAATGTATTGATACATTATCCATAAAAAAATGACATTTTCGCATTTTTATGCTAAATCGTCGCAAAAAATGACATTACTTTATGCTAAATCATCATTAAAAATGATGTTTATGCATTTTATGCTAAATCGTCGCCAAAAATGACATTTACGCATTTTATGCTAAACTATCACAAAAAATAATGTTTACGCACTTTATGCTAAAAATACATATGCTCATTTTGCGAAGCCAGGTGCATGATCCTATAGTCGTTCGTTCTTAAATGCTTCATTTACTTGTCACGCGAAGAAGACAAATTCTGTATTAAATGTTGTTATAGTTATTATACAATTGCCCAAAAAATCAGCAAAAATGATACGCACGAATTTTAACACGCACGAATTCCACGAATGTAGTGAAATGATCATTTTGCCCTCGTGTTAAACACATCATCCCTATTTAACACAGAAATAAAATGGTCATTTCACTACATTCGTGGGATTCGTGCGTGTTGAAATTCGTGTGCTATATCATTTCTCAAAAATCAGACACCCTAGGAATCATTTGGCTGCGGAGCCACGACAATGGTTATTAAATGCTTCCGTTATTTGTCACTCCTCACGTTGTACTTGCCTGTCTCATCTATCGAACCAAATTTCAATTGAGACTCAAACTCACCTCACCCCTAAAGCGAATGCTTAAAGTGTAGCTCCGCTTCTCATACTTCTTGAACACCAGCGTCTCTGGCTGAACGCTGATTGTAGTATTCTCCGTTATCTCCACCTTCGCTCTATACTTGGCTTCACTATCCCCTACATTCGTGACGATCCTGCGAAATCTCTTGGTTAATGTTCTTCCATAATCTTCGAAGTTCTAAACCACCATAAAAGAAGGATAGTTCAAGTGATGGGCTGGAACAATTGTAGCTCAATGTTATGAGTTTGAGTTTGCTCTCGAGTGAAATTCGTGGAATGCATGAGATTCACGAGGTCCTGTTGTGAGATATCATAAAAAAGGCCGGGGTCGAGTGCCCGGATTAACATGCCCAGATCCCATGCCTAGAGGCATTCGAATGTGTTATCCACTTTGCTGATGGGCCTCCTAGTGTTGTCCAGAGGATTTGAAGTTTTCATTATCACGGATTGAATAGCAGCCGGACTCCATTCGGGATGTGCAGCTTTTAGAAGTGCAGCAACCCCAGAAATATGAGGGCATGCCATTGATGTTCCTAATACGAGAACGTCATCGCTAGATAGGTATATGTTGTTACCAATTGTAGCATCACTGTTATGAGGAGTGAATGCTGCCAAGATTATGAAGTGAACCACACTATGCATCGTTCGGGTGTTGAGCCACCGAGCAACCGTTCGGACGCAGAACCACCAAATGGTGAACAAGTGCGCACAAAAAGTGCTATGGAAAGGAACATAGGAAGAGATCCACTAGCATGGCACGATGGTCCGGTGACCAGGCTAAACGCACGAAGATTCAAAGAGGCGCTGGCCGGCCTAATTGTGCGCTTACAGCCCATAGAAGCCTCTTGCGAGATTGCTACAACTTTAATCACACAAGGACGAGCCCATACACTCATTACCACCCAAGGATCATTAAACGGCAAAGTTGGTGCAACACCGTCTGAGTGGAGTTCATCGTTGGCCAAGAATGAAGAAAATTATACTAACCAAGCGACACAGTGCGCCAGCACACGGGATAGCGGCCGTTGTGCTAGAACCTGCACCAGGCCGCCCGACTATGCAATAGATGGGCCGACCGAGGAAATGACCCAACTAGAAATTTTAACTCCGGGTATTTTTCTTAGTAACTCTAGTCACTGTCCTTTGCCTATAAAAGGAGATCGCCCCTTCATTATTGGGCACTTTTATACGATTTTTGAGTTTGGTGAGACATTAGCTTCTCTTTGATTTTATGAAAGCTTCGACTTATCTTTTTTCTACATGAGTTTAGTAGCGTCTAGAGGAACTTATCCTTGATCTTGGGGTACCACAGTTGCTATGGGATCTTGTGTGGCATTCTTTAACCTCCGAAAATCGTGTTGCTCTTGTTGGTTGGCCTCTATAGGCTTGTTGATTTGAGCTACATCAAAACTTTCCAAAATAATCCTAGTCATTGAGCCCTCACTGTGTTGAGTTTGCCCCTTGTTGGTGATGGGTTCATATCATTTGGTATCAGAGCTAGGTTGAACGTTTTGCTACTATTATTCTTCGTTTTTGGTTCCATAGCCCCGTAGCTGTTGGGGTCAAATTCATGGTTAGTAGTTTATCTTTTCATTCTTGCAAATTTCGTTGAGTTGTAACCTTGCAGGCTTGTCAAAAAAAAAAAATTCTACTTTTTGGGTCAACAACCGAAGCAATGGAAAACACTTCCTTGAATCTCAAGGCATAAATAGTGCTTCCTCGAATGCTTTGTGCAGTCAGCAAGAGATCTTATCAGTTCATTCATTTGTTTGAGCCACAGTTTGTTGTCACACACGTTTCAGTAGTCTTTCAAGGGTCATCGTTCTCTTTCGGTGTTTCTAGACTTGAGTGGGGAAAATAGTTGGAGCTGAATAAAGCCAAGCTAAGAAGTCTTGAGCGGTAAAATGCAGAGTGGTGAGTTCATTAGAAAGGCTGGGTTGGAGTGAAACACGAGGGTTATGTGAACAAATTTGAGAGAATACACATGAGGGAGTGTTGGTGAGGAATTTTCTTACTAATATTTTCTTCTTGTAGGTATTGATGGCCGACAAAGACCCTAAGCCTCCTAAATGCCATGTAAAAGACAGATAGGTTGAGCACACGACCGACCAGACATTTTGGTTGAATTCCATAACTGAGACCATGAGGAAATCGTTGAAAGATGAAATGGATATAGTGCATGGCCGATTGGATCAGATGGAAGCTTGAATGCCGAGCCCCAAGACGATCGACCGTCCTATGTGCATACCAAATGTGTCCGTTCAAGCGCCTACCTTTGCGGACGGTACTATGCCAAACAGACCTGATAGTGAAGATTTGTCCGAGGACTATGCCGCTTGGTTTGAAGATGTTGGGGACACTTTAGGCCCCGTGACCGGTTTACCCATGCCCATGCCAACTGAGGTGCCATGCACACCCAACAGCTGAGGTGTGAGCAGCGTGACCGCAGTGATGAATTTGAGCCCTACTGCGCACGACATGATCGTGAGCCATACCTCCCAAGACCCGAGTGTGAGAACAACCTTCACAATTTTAAGGTCAAATTACCATTGTTCCAAGGGAAGAATGAGCCTGAAGTCTATTTGGAGTGAGAAATGAATGTTGACATGATGTTTGAATGCCTTGACCACACCAAAAAAAAGGTAAAATTCGTTGCCCTTGAATTTATGGACTATGCAATAACTTGGTGGGATTAACTTGTAACTGACAAGAGGTGTTTTGAACAAATCCCTATTGAGACATGGGCCAAGATGAAAGCTGTGTTGAGATGCCATTTTGTACCGAGTCATTATCATCATGAGCTTCATCAAAGACTCCAACGGTTGACATAAGGATCCAAATGCATTGAGGAATGTTACAAAGAGATGGAGTTGTTCATGATTCGAGCTAATGTGATAGAGGAACGAGAAGTGACTATGGACAGGTTATTGCAGAGCTTGAACCATGATATTGCTGATATTGTTGAGCTGCAACATTATGTAGAGATTGAAGATATGGTCTACCAGGCCAATCAGAGTTGAGAAACAACTTAAACAAAAGAGCACTATGAGGAGAGTTGGCTCAGGATCTGCGACCATTCCACCATGGCGATCTACACCAAAGTGGGAGCTAGACCGATCTTCCTAAGGAGTTTACATCAAAACCCATGGCAAAACAAAGTAGTTCTACACCTTCTACCTCTAGACATCGTGACTTGTCAGGGTTTGGGACATATTGCAAGTAAGTGTCCGAATCAGCGTGTGAGGATGGTGCGGGTAGATGGAGAAGTTGAGTCTAAAAACTCACAGTTCAAGCCTGAGGATGACACACACATTAAGGAAGATGCACTCGTGGTTGGAGAAATGTTGGTGACATGGAGAGTGCTGAGTTTACAAGCCTTGGATGAGGAAAATCAGACACAACGAGAGAACCTGTTCCATACTTGTTACGTCCAACATAAGGTATGTAGTGTCATCATTGATGGTGGAAGTTTTGCGAATGTAGCAAGCACCAATCTAGTTGAGAAGCTGGGACTAGCCACAATGAAACATCCAAAGCCATACAAACTCCAATGGTTGAGTGGTTGTGGGGAGATGCGTGTAATGAAGCAAGTGATAGTTCCTATAATGATTGGAAGGTATGAAGATGAGATATTGTGCGACGTTATGCCCATGGATGCATGTCACATCTTGCTTGGGATACCATGGTAGTTTGACCTGAACGCCACTCATGAGGAACGCATGAATAGGTATATCTTTGAACATGGGGGCAAATCCATTGCATTGTCACCCTTAGCCCCTAAACAGATCAAAGGGGACCAAGTCCGTATACACGGTTTGAGGGACCACCTTCGAAAGAAAAGAAGAAAGAAAAAGAGGCCATGAGAGAAAAAATATGAGGGTCCACCAACAGAATTATGTTTGGCTCAAAAGAGTGAGATTAAGAGTGCCATGAATTTTTGTTCCTCTACGATTATAATTGTGTATAAAGAGGTCTTACTTACTAACGAACTAGCTGGCTTATGGCCAAGTGAAGTTGTGCCCCTTTTGCAGGAATTCGAGGATATGATGCCGAAAGAGTTACTCCCTGATCTACCACCCATTCGAGTGATTGGGCATCAGATTGACTTTGTATTTGGCGTTGCTATACCCAACCGACCGGCCTACCAAAGCAGTCCTAAGGAGACCAAGGAGATGCAAAGGCAAGTGGACGAGCTACTGGACAAAGGACGTGTCCGAGAGAGCATGAGTTCTTGTGTAGTGCCAAAGAAGGGTCCTGTAGGATGTGTATCGACTACATAGCTATCAACAACATCACGTTAAAGTATTGTCATCCTATTCCTAGGTTAGATGATATACTTTTTTTTTGCGTAGGCCAAAACTTATTAAGGTAAACGTATGTACAACTTTCTTACCAGAGGTAAGAAATACAGATAAGAAAAAAGCAAAAACCCAAGATACAAGAAAAAGTAAAACATGGTCCATGATGCATAGGTCAACTGTAGAGCAGTGGAAAAGAGTACAAAGGAGGTCAGCAAAAGTGTTCACGTGGCTCTCAGTTATGCAGGCTGCCATATAATGATTATAGGAGTCATTACCTTGCTAAAAACCCAACTCTACCTGTACCCTTATAGCGTCAAGGTCAAGAGATTGCTGCAATATGTTGGAAAAATAAGTCAAGATTTCACAAATCTCCAAAATTTCGAATTTAATAAAAATCGAAATCAGCAACCCAAAACGTGTTTAATCTGTATCTAGGAGCTAAGGGTAAGCATACTTACCTCTACATGGCCAGAAACCCGACGAAGCCCGCCGGCGATTGTGAAATCCGAGCAAAAACTGGAACACGAAACCCCCAAAACGAAGGCCTCTATCACGTGCACTCCCTGGTGCACGAAGACGGCTGCTAGACCGAGATTCTGGCGAAAATGGCGACGAGAAAATGAAAGCTGGTCGGTCCTTGTCGCGAAGAAGAGAGAAAACCAGTGAAGAGAGAAGTCTCGTCCTCCTTGTCGCAAAGAGAAGAACCGACAGAATGAGATTTTATATCTCATGTCACAATTGGGCTTTAAGCCCAATTGGACTTTAAATCACATGGGCTTTTAAAGCTCATTCACTTAATACATTTTGGGCTCCAAGCCCAATTAAGTGTTCAAGTGATTTTTGGGCTCGAATTAAATTCGAGCCCAATTGCAAATTAATTAGTTGAATTTAATCTCATTAAATCCAATTAAAATGCAATTGAATTGGGTGG